>JAEAOA010002216.1:822022-1097022 GCA_016746295.1 Potamilus streckersoni | reverse complement strand
ATATCTGACCGGACGTTATCCCAAGCCAAGAAATAAGCACAATAGCATCACGAATATTAATTAATTATTTTCAGACCTGTCACATGTCACTACTAACAAATAGGATGTAATACACGACTACACAAATGAAGCTTAAATCTTTGCACCTGTGAATACAGTTCCATTGTGAATTAGACTATGTCCATTTGTCCTCTCTCTGCTTGTTCATATAAAATTAAAGAATGTTTGGATGTTTATCTAAGGAAGAGGTTGTGGAAAGGCTTGTCAATAAAGAAAAATAATTTCTGCCTGACCCGGTCGTGGCAGGTCAGATCCAAGCAGTTCTGTTTGGTTGTTTAGCCTTTGGTCCAGGTTTTTCTATAGCTCTCTCTTATCATATTTCACACAGCCTATCATCAGAAATAGGCTTTTAACTTGCTTAAACAACTCATTAATTCACATCGATATACCCATTCGTAATTGTATGGTAAACGTAACGTCACAATACAGCATGGTGTCAATTACTTCTTATATAAACATCAATAAATTCGGTTACATCAATACATATCCCTATTCACGTTATACTACACAACACAATATCAAAATAATCAGACGCATTTCTTTACCTTACAACTCTTACAAAACGCACACAAATTCAAATCTTTTCTCTAATATATTCATACATCCATGGCAACTAATGTTATATACTTCAACCATTCAGATTTCACAATTCAAGCATGTGTAAATTCAAATATAACGCATTAATAGTTGCACTTGTTTACTGCAAAGAAACCTAATAGCGAATTATAAAGGTAATTCTTACCACAAGCTAACAATCTGCATAATGTTGCATCATATCTAAAAATTCACTACGTAATCAAAAGCCCATTTCTCAGATATGCATTGTTATGCAATTTTATTCACTGTGTTAGTACTAATTTTTTATTTTATTTTTATTTCATTACATGTTATTGTAAAGATACATTTATTCAATATATCTAACACTTTCCTGAAAACTTCAGTTCAGTAATGTTAAACCTGATAAACAAGCAGTAATAGACAGTTTCTGCTTTGGTATAAACATTTTCTTTTTCTTTCTAGTAAGATTAATCCGTAATAATCGAATGGCATACGTGATAATCGGCATGTAATGTTTCTATGTCGCTTGAAAAAAAAGTGATCAAGTGACCCTGTCACGGAATTGTATAAATTCCATTATTTATTAAATACACGTACTCGGGTTTCGTTTCTTGTGTACAACGATACCCGAGTTTGAGTTATGTTTAGTGCATATTGTACAATATTTCGAAACAATAAGTTCGGTTCATTCTACAACGCACGTGCAAAGTACTTACCATAAGAAAAAGATTATGTCAGCAAAGTCGAATCCGTGTTTCTCATCATGTAAAGTTTCTATGTCGCCTGATAAAAGTGATCAAGTGACCCTCTTTAGTGATCTATTCTGCGTAGTAAATAGGCGTAAAACACGTGATTATATATATTTTAACCAGTCTTGCATTTAACCTTCGCAGTCAAAGGTGTCTATGCTGTGACCTGTTTGACTTGAACTTGTTTTCTATTTTTCAGAACTAATAATTCATGTCTTCTGGAAATTAATAGCGCTCATCATAATTCTTGGACGAAGACATGGGAAATTATTCGGAATGCTGAGCTGGAATAGTATTCTTTGTGATTTGAAACGGAACTGTTGACACATCAGGACAAAGAAAATTACTGAAGACGTCATCGGGATTCGAACTGTGATTCACGTACAACCTTTAATTGATAGGACTTATATTTATCAATTCTAGGAATAATTATAGATTAGTTTCATAGATTGTAAGTCTTTTTCCGTATTTTTACTTTGATTTCTGAGAAGAAAAAATATTGTTAATTTTTACAACGCATTTTAGTTTTACTCTTTCCTTTGTTACTTTTGTACGAGCATAGGCACGTAATAGCGTGTAAATGAAATACTACAAAGGTAATTTTATATATTAATCGATACTTGTAATATGGGATGCATACTTCAAATAATTACAATTGTGATGCCATATTATTCTACAAACGTGGAGCAAATAACTTACTGACCTTTTCGATGCTTTTTCTTTCCATAGAATTTTATCTACATAGATCTTGATCGATGCAAAACGGCGTACAACTCTGAATTGTTTATGTCCAAAACCGGTTAGAACCGGTTTGAAATCTACTATACGGTCCAGAACTGACTGGAACAAGATAGAACCGGTTGCAAACGGTTCAAACTGGATTAATCTGCTTTTAATGCGGTTTTATCGATGCAAAGAAGGCATAAACTGCTGAATTGTACATGTTCGAAACCGTTTGGAACCAGTTTGAACTGGCCAGAAATGGCTGTAACCAGATTTATCCGGTTGGAACCGTTTCTAACCGTATAAAACCGGTTTAAACTGGTTTAATCGATGCAAAAAGGGCATAAAATGCTCAATTGTACGTGTCCGAAAACGGCTGCAACCGGTTTGAACTGGCCAAAACCTGTCTGTAACCAGATGGCTGGAACCTCTTACAACCGGTTTTATCGATGCAAAAGGGCGTAAAATGCTCACATCTGCTTTTCCGAAACTGGTTGGAGCGGTTTGGAACCGATTTGAACCTGCCAGAACTGGATAGAAACGGTTGGAAACGGTCCAAACCGGTTTGAGGCGCTTTTAAACCGGTTTTATCGAGGCAAAAACGGCATCAAATGCTAAATTGTACGTGTCCGAATCCTGTTTGAACCACTCTGGAACCAGTTTGAACTAGCCAGTCCTGGCTGGAACTTCATTGGACCGGCTGGAACTGGTTCTAACTAGTTGCAACCGGTCTTAACCAGTTTTATGCAAGCACAAAAGGCATATAATTCTCAATTGTACATATTTGAAACTGGTTGATACCGATTTGGAACCGGTTTGAACAGGCCAAAACTGGCTGGAAGCAGATGGAATCTGTTGGACTCGTGTTCAACAGGTTGGAACCGGTTAAAACAGTTTATCAATGCAAAAAAGACATTCAATGCACAATTCTAGAAGTCTGACACCGGTTTGAACCGGTTTGGAACTGGGTTGACCTGGCTAGAACTGGCACAAACTAGATGGAACTAGTTGGAACCGGTTTATACCGGTTTTTCGATGCAAAGAGGCATAAAATGCTCACCTGAACAGGTTGAGAACTGACTTGAACTAGCAAGAACTGACTGGAACCAGAAGAAACCTGTTGGAACCGGTTCTAACCAGTTGGAACCAATTATGTTGGCACTCACCATTTATTATGTACTTATGAGAGAGTGATTTACGTAATGTGAAGTTGTTTGCATTTTAAAGATTCACAGTGTAGAGAATGTTGGCATACCTATATTCTACTTTAATGTAATGTGGCTGAAATTTCTTTGGATATTGTACTATTGGAAATTTTAAATGATCTTAGCACACTTCTAACTAAAATGACTGCTGCATTGTGCTCCAAAAATCAACCTGAATATGTCTACAGTAGATTATTCTTGGCAGCTATTAAGATATGCAAAATGAATTTTGCCAAACTAGACAATACCAGCTTCTAAAAGTGCAATGAATGAATTACTAAATACATGAAAAGTAAAAAATAGTTATCGGCTCTTTGCAATTTACCTCTGAAGTTCGGGAAGTGAAAATGAGCAAGTGAAGCTAGCACTTTTTTGAAAGATGCACATCTGGACTAAGGCCAAGCTCTATACTCTATAACCCATATTACACCCATCAATCATACACCAAAATAAAGGGAATTAAAGGTTCTTTGAACAATACCTAAGATATACAAAGCATTTTTTAAATAGCCAGTATAAATAATGAGGATACCCAAGGAAATTAATTTTCTTTAAAATTCTAACTCTATGCTAAACACGAAACTGTAGAGCGCCAACTAAACCGGTTTTAAAGATGCAAAAAAGGCGTACAATGTTCAATTGTACATGTCCGAAACCGGTTGGAATCGGTTTCGAACCAGTTTAATCTGGCTAGAACTGGCAGGAACCAAAGTGAACCGGCAGGAATCGGTTCGAACCGGTTGGAAACGGTTTAAGCCGTTTTATCGATGCAAAAAAGGTATTAGATGCTCCATTGTACATGTCTAAAATCGTTTGGAACCTGTTTGGAACCGGTTTGTACTGACCAGAACTGGCTGGAATCAGATGGAACCGGTTGGAACCGGTTTAAACCGGTTTTATCGATGCAATGCTCAATTGTACATGTCTCAAACTGGATGGAACAGGTTTGGAACCGGTTTGAACTGGTCATAATTGACTGGAACCAGATGGAACCGGTTGTTTAAACATGCTTAATCGATGATAAAAATTCATATAATCCTTAATTGTACGTGTCCGAAACCGAGTTAAACCGGTTTGGATCTGGTTTGGACTAGCCAGTCCTTGCTGGAACCAGATGGAACCGGTTGGAACCGGTTTTTGACCGATTAGTACCGCTTTAATCCGGCTTTTGCGATCTAAAGTAGCTTTAAATGCTCAATTGTAGATATCCTTAAACCGGTTGGATTCGGTTTGGAACCTGTTTGAACTGGCCAGATCTGGCTGGAAATAGATGGAACAGGGTGGAACTGGTTTTAACTGATTGAAACGGTTTAAACCGGATTTATCGATGCAGAAAAGGCATAAAATGCTCAATTTTACATGTACGAAACCGTATGGAACCGGTTTGTAACCGGTTTGAACAGGCCAGATCTGGAAGGAACCAGATGGTACCGATTACATCGATGCAAAAAGGCATAAAATGCTTTATTGTATATACCCGAAGTTGGCTGGAACCAGTTTGAACTGGCCAAATGGCTGGAAACAAGATAGAACGGTTGGAACCGTTTCTAACCGGTTGAATCCGGTATAAACTGGTTTTATCGATGAAAAAGAGGCAAAAATGCTCAATTGTACATGTTTGACACCAGTTGGAACCGGCTTGAACAGGCCAGAACTGGACAGAACCAGGAGGAACCGGTTTTCTTTGATCTTAACCGGCTGAAAATGCTTTAAAACGGCTTAACCGATGCAATAAAGGCGTAAAATGCTTAGTTGTACTGCTCAATTGTAGCTCTCCGAAACCTGTTGGAACCGGATTGGAACCGATTTGAACTGGTCAGAACTGGCTGGAACATGATAGAACCCGTTGGAAGCGGTTCAAACCAGTTTGAAACGCTTTTAAACCAGTTATATCGATGCAAAATGGGCATACAATGGTCAATTGTACATGTCCGAAAGCGATTGGAACCGGTTTGTACTGGACAGAACAAGATGAAAACAGTTGGAACTGGTTGGAAACGATTCTAACCGGTTGGAACCGATTTAAACCCGATTGATCGATACAAAAATGCATAAAATGCTCAACTGTGCATTTCCGAAACCGGTTTGGAACCTGTTTTTGGAACTGCCAGAACTGGCTGAAACCGATTGGAACCGGTTGGGACCGGTTTGAACAGGCCATTACTACGTGGAACCAGGAGGAAACGGTTTGAAACGGTCATATCCAGCTGAAACCGCTTTAAAGCGGCTTAATCGATGCATATAAGGCGTAAAATGCTCAATTGTGCATGTCCTTAACAAAAGGAATAAAATGATTAATTGTACATTTCCGAAGCCGGTTTGAACCGGTTTTTATCCGGTTGGAACCGTTGTTGACCGTTTGGAATCGGTTTAAACCAGTTTTATCGATCCAAAACGGCATACAATACTCATTTATATATGACCAAAATGGGTTTGAACCGGTTTGAAACCTGTTTGAACTGGCCAGAACTGACTCGAAACAGATGGAATCGATTGGAACCGGTTCTAACCGGTTGGAACAGGTTTAAGCCGGTTATCTCGATTTAGAAAAGGCATAAAATGCTCGCTTTTACATGTCTGCAACCGGTTGAAACCGGTTTGGGACCGGATTGAACTGGCCAGAACCGCCTGGAACCAGATTTTACCAGCTCTATCCGGTTTAAACCGGTTTTCGATGCAAAAAGGCATACGATTATCAATTCTATATGTCTGAGAACCGGTTTGGAATCTATTTGAACTGGCCAGAACTGTTTGGAACTACGTGGAATCTGTTCCAAACGGTTATAACCGGTTTGAAACGCTCTGAAAACGTTATAATCGATGCAAAAAAGACATAAAATGCTAAATTGTACAAGTCCGAAACCGGATGGAACCGGATTGGAACCGGTTTGAACGTAACTGAACTGGCTAGAACCAGATGGAACCGGTTTTATCTGTGCAAAAAACATAAAATGATCAATAGTACCTGTCCGAAACCGGTTGGAACCGGTTTGGAAACGGTTTGAACTGGCCAGAACTAGCTAAACCTGATAGAACGGGTTATAACCGGTTCTAACAGGTTTAAACCGATCTTATGGATGCAAAAAGGCATAAAATGATCAATTTTACATGTCTGAAACCAGATGGAACCGGTTTTGGAACTGTCCAGAACTAGCTGAAACCTCTTAGAACCGGTTAGAACCGATTGCGACTTGTTTCAACCGGTTTTATCGATGCAAAAACGGCATAAAATGCTCAATAGTAAATGTCCAAAACCTGTAGGAACCGGTTTTGGAACCGGTTTGAAATGGCCAGAACTGGGTGGAACCAGATGAAACCGGTTAGAGAAGGTTCTATTCGGTTGGAACCGGTTTAGACCGGTTTTATTGATGCAAAAGGGCATAAAATGTTCAATTGCACATGTCGAATCCGTTTGTGGAATCGGTTTGGAACCTTTCTGAACTAGCCAGAACTGCCTTGAACCTTATGGGACCTGTTGGAACCGGTTCTAACCGTTTGTATCCTGTTTAAACCTGCTTTTGCCAAAAGGCATACACTGCTCAATGTTACATGTCCAAAGCAGGTTGGATCCGGTTTGGAACCGCTTTGAACAGACCAAAACTGTCTGGAAGGAGATGGAATCTGTTGGAACCGGTTTATATCGGTTTTGTCGACGCAAAAAAGGCATAAAATGCTTATTGGACATGACCAAAACCGGTTGGAACCGGTTTAAACTGGCCAGAACTGGCTGGTACAAGATGGAACCGGCCGGAATCGGTTGAACATTTGGAACAGCTTTATGCAGTGTTTATCAATGCAAAAGAGGCATTAAATGCTCATTTGTGCATGTACGAAACCGGTTTGGAACAGGTTTGAACAGACCGGAACTGGCTGGAACCAGATGGAACCGGTTTAAACCGGTATTATTGATGAAAAAAAGGCATTCAATGCCTATTTTTGCATGTCCGAAACTGGTTGGAACCGGTCTAGTACCGGTTTAAACTGGCCATAACTGACTGGAACCATGGGATTGAACCCATGATCTCCCACATCCAAGGCGGATGCTCTGACCACTAATCCACGTAGCTATTTATATGACGAAGCCCGAAGTTATTTCCGATTAGAGTCTTTAATTTTTTGGGCTCAGTTTGAAATTAGAGCTTCCATTTGAGTCTCATGACGTCATCTATTACTGTTATAATTGCGTCATAGTTCTCTTTCAATATTAGTTATTTGACTTGCATAGTCGAGAGATGGTGATATTCCAAGTTACAGTGTGTGTGTGTGAGATAGAGAGAGAGAGTGTGTGTGTGTGTGTGTGTGTGTGTGTGCGTGTGGGTGTTTAGGGGCATATTAAGATTAACGTTCAAACAAAACGCACAGGAGTCGTGTGATGAACAAGCAAAGTATATATTTCAGTTACAGTGATTTTCTGTTTAGCTTTTAATTATGTAAAATATTGAGTGGACATATGAATGAATTTAAACTGTAGATATGGACAAGTGCATTTCTCCTTTCTTCTCAAATGCAAACATTTCACATACAAAGAGCAATTAAATAAATTAAATTTATACAGAAAGCTTATTAATTTACCGTACTTTCAAACCCTCGATTTTTAAGATTGTATTTAATCTAAGACATTTAACTCATAGGTGATAACGTATGCAAATATAAAATGAATCTGTCTCACTCTAACATGCAGACTACATTTTATTTTATTCATTATCATATTTTAACAAGTAAATTCTAAATAATATGGTTTTGTATTCTTCTCTTTGTTTTATTTGAACAGTCCCAATACTTTTAAACTTAGGCAAGCATGCATTTCCATGTGTGTGTCCCAGTCATGTAAAAGCCTTAATAACATCGTAAGAAGACGTAATTTGTCTAAATTCGCATCGCATACAAAGCAGCTGCTACTCCCTATGATACCTCCCCCTTTATCTTGCAAATGTTTGACAGTTTCATTTTCAGATTTACTAAGCAATCCGCAAAGTATATTTTTGAAAACCTGAAGCTGAAATGGATCTTGCATTTTAGATGAGTAGTGAATGGGGTTGTATATGGCATATTAGACCAAAAAAGGAAAAAAGCATGGTGATGCATAAGGCAAAGTAGGGGAATTAGAGAGGGGTGATGTCATGGTACTGGACACTGGCAACAATGTTGCAAGTGGCTTACCTCTTTTGGACAGAACTCTGGGAACAATGTTGCAAGTAACTGATCTGAATACACGCTATCCCTAGGTAGAGTCAAATAAAGTAGATACATAGACATTTATAACACAACCATAGATTGATGAACATCAATCAATCTATCACACCTAAAATATACAATCGACCAAACTTTAGGCAAGAGCTAGTCAATCTTTTCGAGGTAATGGAGAGGCTCATTACATATAATGTGTACAACAGATTTTTTAAAACATTAGGCAAGAAAGCGTAAATCATTTCAAGTAACATGAGTGTCCCTAAAATGGCTTTTTGGTTTGTTTTTATTAACACCATTCCGTTCACACAGAGGGCATCGAATAGGTCTTCTTCTCTTCCTTAAACTCTGACTAACCTCTGGTTTATTGTCTCTCCTCTCCATACATGGGTAAATCTGTACGGAACAGCATCGACGATAAGAGAATAAAGGACTCAACGTTTGTCCACATCTTGTGACGAGAACATGTGAATTGAGATTTCCCACCAATCACAACACGCGTATAAAATACAGCAACTGCGCAGAGTATGTCTTCCAATCTGAAGAGAGCTGACAATGACGTCACATTCTCTATTAAAGCGCGCTACTGTCTGTGTGCAGTGAATCAATGCGACAATGTGATGGCTAAGTAGTAACTACCAATCTTAACACGGACCTACATTCCAGAAGTCGATTTCAATTCGGATGTAGTTGTTTTTATCTCTTCTTCGCAAAAATTTCTTCCTTTACTCTCATTTACCACACGTCGAGGATTTTAAACATAAAATGAAAGAAGAATTGGAGAAATGTTTATAACAGCAGAAAAAGCAGAACAAGTTTTTATCCGTTAACAGAAACATCGAGAAGAAGAAAAGGCAAGAAGGAAACAACAGGAGGAAGAAGAAGAAGAAGAAGAAGAAGAAGAAGAAGAAGAAGAAGAAGAAGAAGAAGAAGAAGAAGAAGAAGAAGAAGAAGAAGAAGAAGAAGAAGAGAAAGAAAGGCAAGTGAAAGTCAAACGGTAACGGTACTCTTGGACATTTTGGCAGAGTTAAGGAGGATGACACAAATGTATCAGACTTCCTTATTACTACACAAGAGAGAAAGACCTTCCGAGCCAAACAGCCCAATCCTGTTGCTACGCCTGAGATAACCAGCCCTAGTAATCTCTTCTAAAGTATCTCCGGGAGCAGGTCCAAAAGTAGACATTGGCCGTAGCAAAGGCTTAATGCAGTTATAGCTTACTGCTTTTCGTTTATAAGTTGGTTTGTTTATGTTTATAACAAAGAAAACACCCAACGTTCCATTTTATGGTCACCCATCCCTCTCGAAAATAGAATGTATTCATTTTGCCAAAATCAATTAAACTCAAATATTCCTTTTTGCCCATGATCTACGAGTGTAAGTGCATGGGTGCAAGTGCTAATTATTCTAAAAAAAATCAAAAACCAGGATACACTTACGTTTATCTGACTGTTCTATTCATGTACAAATTCTACATTCCTATTCGCAATCCAACACTTTTAAAAGGTTCATAAACTTTTTCTGTACCTTTTTTGTTTACTCTCTGTTTTAAATTCTTTACTTTAATAGGTTTTGCTCTTTTCTTCCTAAATTTTTTCCTTCTTTCCTTCTCCTTCTCATTGTGTTGAAGTTCTTCCTTTGCCGAGAGCACCTCTTCTTCGTCTTCCTGTTTCTGCTGTTGCTAAGTGCAGTCTGAAAACCAATGTCCTTTCCCTTGACAATGATAACAGGTATTTTGACCTTTGTCTCTTTAGACACCTGTCTTGTTTTTCCGAAGGTCTGGACATTCTGAAGACCAATGCCCTTTCTTCTGACAGATATATTAAGTATCTTTACTTTTATCTCAGATGGAAGGGGAGTAGTCGTCGGCTTATCTGAAGAAAACTTTCGTATGACACCTCGCAAAGCTCTGATCAGTGTTGACTCTTCCATCGTTCTGGTCCGTGAAATGAATAATGGGATGGAAAGCACCAGCCTTACACACACACACACACACACACACACACACACACACACACACACAGGTCTGATATGGATATAAAGGTGTCATTGGCCTTTCATTTGACGTTTTGCAGTCAAGATGAAACAATCGCATCATTTTGTGAAGAAACGAGAAGAAAGTAAGAGGCAGAAACGTGTTCTATCGCCTCACATTGTAGCCGAGGTCATGGCTCAATTTCATGCCAGCGATTTCGAAGATCACATGGGTGGAACAGAATCCGGACCCAGAGATTCTACACCAAACCAAATTTCACAACAACTAACCCCTGAAAAATATTTTCACATTCAAGAAACGGGCAATCGCTCCTACAGGAACTCGGTAAAATTTAAAGATTTCAAGTCCGACCTACCGCTGCAGAAAGGAGACCAGGTTATCACTGATATGTGGGATTCTTTTTTAACCGTATAAAATAGCAATGTGAAGCCAAAATCGACGATCGCTTGAGACTTTCCATTCATCACGATAGTTTGATGTCACCCGTTTGGATCGAGTTCAGTCGTCCGGTAGTATTGACACCTTCCAAAGTCATGGACAAGATTCAACACCTGCAACAATCTAACGACAAGATTCACATCAACGATGGAAAAGTAACACAGTTCTTCTCTTTCCCAATGGGACAGGACGCAAAAAGCGGTTATTGGCGGAAGACCTTCGTAGCATCAAGCATCATTCAAATTATCAACACTCAAGACGAGATGTGTTTACCCCGTGCCATCGTGGATGGACGAACGTATAACAACAAGAACGACACGGACGAATGGAAAAAAGACTGAAAGAACATTTGAAATCCTAACCGAACCAAACAACGAAGAGAAGCAAAACAGTTACATCAAGCGGAAATATCCAAAGACACTCCCTGTGGCATTCCTGAAATGCACAACAAGAAGTGCGCGGCCCTCTGCTTTTCCGAGGCAAAAATTTCAAGGACGAAAAATACATTCAAGTCTATCATCATAACGAACATTTCAAATCCATTACTAGTATCGTCCGTTTTTTTGAGATAAAGTCATAACTGTGAAAAATGTGACTATGGGTATAACAATTGAGAGTAACAAAAGCATTGTGGTTCGAAATATGATGTATGTTTGGCCTCTAAACCCTGTCCAAGCAAAGGACAAGAACGAGTGCATTCACCAGCTTATCAGCGCACTTTTGCAGAAAAGTGCCTATCAACTCCTGAGACTGTGGCCTCATTGAGGAAATGGCACAGGTGTCGATAGTGCAAAGGCATTCGTATGTTCAGAAAAGAAACGATGTCACATTTGGACTTGGATTACCATTCCAAACATAAAGAGGAAGATGACCAGAAGAAGGAATGTAATTCATCTTTTTTCAATTTCGAATGCATGCAAAAGACGGCATTCACATTCCTAATATCTGCATCGCTCATCGAGCATGCGAGAAGAGCATCCAAGAACCTACCTTTAGTCACTGCCCTCACTGCAGTAAGATTCCTGGAGGACGTGAAAAAATATTTTTGGGACCGAACACGCTAACCGATTTTGCCCAATGGATCTTAGACCCCATTGACAAGACGTGAAGCCAAGAGGACATCAAACATTACGGAGATTGACATCGCCATGTCACGGTGATGGCTCACAATCTCTCGGAATACGAAGGGCAATTTTTTCTCAGATACTATACGGAACAAGGAACCGAAAGTCCTAAAGTGAGTTTGAACAAAACCAAATTCATTTCCATGCAAGTGGGTCAAGTGCAGTTAAAGATTCGAGGAGTTACTTAGCCATGCCATTGAGTCGAATGCCTAAAACGTTTGGAATGATAGAAATGGCCAAAGGCTATTTCCGCAGTTTTTCAATACCGAAGCCAATCAACAAGCCGTTTGGTCCCATTTGCCTGAGAATCACTACTACGATGACCACTATAACATACGCAACGAACAATTAAAAGCTTTCTACGCTTGGTATCAGACTCACGCCTCGGACCCCTTTGAATTCCAGGGAGATATGTTTAAAAAAAAGTGTTGTTATGACGTGGACATTTTACGGCGGTGCTGTGGAAAAATTTCGAGAACTGTTGATGGATCAGTGTTATGTCTCTCGTTTGAAAGACGCCTGTGTCATTGACAAAGCGTGTTCCTTAATGTGCCATCAATAATTCAAGCCCAAAATACCCTAGCTGCCATAAGTCCTCAAACGACGAACTATGTCAATACTAGGACAAAGTCCCATACTGGTTACATTACTTGGAAGGAAGACAAATGGAGTTAACATGCCCGGAAAGGAGTAGGCGAAAAAGCCAACGGATTGTATTTGGTGGATGGTTGGAACTTAGAAAACACCAAGAACGTGTAAGAATGAAATGAGTGCAAATTTCACGGATGTCCAATCTGCTACCCTCAACGTGACACCAATAATCAATTTTTTACAACTGACCATAGAAAAATTGTACCAAATCACTTGTCAGCGGTGACTAAAATTAGGGAACACAAGTACGATCACTGTTTGAAAACCGATCCTGAGTTTAAGCGCATCGTGGAAAGTTACAAGTTGGTGGACTCTCTGAATCAAAAGAATAGTTTGTAGGGAGGACCGACGAATGCCACCTATTTGCTGTACCATGCTGACGAGAAGAAAGGAGACAAAATCAAATACTTGGACATGTGTTCGCCATGTCCTTACATGTACGAATATTGTCACTTTTTCCGCAACAGACACGCGATTGCTGACGGAATACATCGACGTGGACAACATTCGACAATACGAAGTATTAAGTGCAAGGTCTTGCCTCCCACGGATTTTTGGACCATCCCGTTTTCCCTCAAAATTGCCAAGGAAAACTGATGTTTCATTTATGTCGTACTTGTGCGGAAATATGCAACCAAGACCGACAAAGTGAGCATACTCAGTAAGAACGCCCCTTAACGGGAATGTGGAAGACCTTGGAAGTGTGAAAAGCTCTGGACCTGGGATACCAACTGTTATAAGTGTACGAAATGTATCACATTCCCAAGACAGAAAAGTACCACAAAGGCGACGAGACTCAGAAAGACATTTTTGCTTACTGCGTTGATGCCTTTTCGAAACTAAAAACAAGAAGCCAGCTGCGTACCTTCCTAGTGCCAAACTCCAGAAAACCAAACAACAAAATTCAGAGAAAAATACCGGAAGCAGGATGGCATCACTTTAGACCACGTGGAGAAAAACGAAGTGATGCTAAACTGTTTGTGACACAACGACAGTGTTTACCCAAGACGGAGTATTTAGCAGAACCATCTCGCTACTTCCAGTTTATTCACGACAAACCCAAAAACATAAAATACGTGGACGTATTTCGTGAGGACTTGATCTTAGCAATTACGAAGAAGCAAACAAAAAGCAACAGGACTGATAGTTCATTGCAACTGCTAACGCTAAGCAAGAAAGATACTTTCAAACAGCAAGTATCAAGCGAGAGCAAACTCGAGTGCGATGCTGTGCCTTGCGATTGTAGGGATGCCGTAAGCTGTAACCTCAACGAGTCAGTATCACATCATGGGAACTTTGCTATGACTATTTCTACCATACCTGCCATGAAACGTGATGATGTGCGTGTTAAATCTGACGGATGCGAAAGCTGTGCCTCTCATCATCGTTCAACTTTTTACATTACTGGTTTCCATGGTGGATGTCAGCATGAAACTATGCGTTTTGCACCCTACATATGTTATCCAAAACTGAGCAAACTCATGTGAACTTCACCGTAGCCTCATCGAAATAAGCCTGTGAAAGACGAATATTTGTTCCCTGTGCGTTTGCCTGAATACTGCGTCTTTGAAAGTCCATTCCAAATCTTTCCATGAAAATATCCAAACTTTCTGTAAGGACCTAATCCCGAGGAATTAGCCAAACTGGATTTATCTGCTTGGGTGAAGGGGATAAAGTCAAGTGCTTCATTGTGCCAAATGAAGAGTTGGAACAGAAAGATTCCGCTTACCTGGAAAATGAACGGCGGTCTCTGAATTATCACTACTTACCTTTAGTGGGACCTAGTCATTGACGCAGCATACCATGTCGTTTAAGACACCAGCTTGCCTAGGAGTCAAACTTTGGACAACACCTAGACAAGTATTTAATCCCCATTTCAAAAATAATATTCAAAGATTACCAAACGAATAACAAGATAAGATCTACAAGAATATTTAGAAGGAATTTGCCAAAGCATAATCTCAAATGGGTAACTAAACAACTTTTGTGTCGAAAATTCACAAGAGAAAAGTCACAAAAGTCAACAAATGTGTCAGATTTCTCAGGATCAAGTGTGCATTCATCGAATATTCCGCTTTCGACCGTTAACATCAGAAAAGTTAGAGGGCCACCAAAATTGTTCACACAATGTAAACTTAGTTCAAGAGAGAACGTTTGAACGATGTGTGATGTGCCAGTTAGTGACTAATTAATTTAGATTCGCCACTGGAGTGCGATCATTTCTGTTTAGAAAGTAAACTTATTTACTCCGACAAAAAGAGGTATAAAAACGGACTACCATACCACGACCTTTGTCATTCGTGATACAACAGATTCCGTGGAAGGAAATCAATGCCAATATTCAAACGGTAGACGATTACTGTCATATTTTACGATAAGTGTGTCCATTGAAGTATGGTCGACGTGTAGTGTGTGTTTCGAGTGACTTGCTTTCTTTGATTTCGTTTTCCGGCCGATTCCATGTGGACTATTTAGAAACAGTACATAAAAACCAAAACATGAAAGTGGTCCATTTAAATGTACGTGAGAGACTCATTTTGTTTAAAGCCTTTCGCTTTAACTCAATTCTTCTTGTTCTCTATAGGAAAAAAAAGATTAATCAATTTTTAGGTGCTAAGATGTGTACGACGATGTGTGTGCAGCTTGTGACTTACACCCTCACTGACATGACTGGAAAAGTTCGGGCTTCGAAGATTAGGCAAAAGAAGTTGCACACTATGCCCAAGATTTGTAATCATAAATTCAAACTTTCAGCCAAAAAAAGTACCTTTTAAATCTGTTATAGTGATAGTGCAAGAGAACTACTACTTTCAGGACAGGACAGGACAGGACAGGACCTCTGTGCGACTGTGCCCAATGTAAAGACTCTAAGAACACTACACACTGTTATAAATGTATTTGTCTCTACTTATTTGTCTCTACCAATGGTAGCGCGTATTCAGATCAGCCACTTGCAACATTGTTATCAGTGTTCCGCCCAATTGAGGTCAGCCACTTGCAACATTGGTGCCAGTGTCCAGTACCGTAATGTCACCCCTCTCCAAATGCCTACTTTGCCCTATACAGCCATGTGGTGTTCTTTGCCTCATACAGCCCCAGGCTGTTTTTCCTTATGTGACCTCATATGCCCTATACAGCCTTCAATCACTACTTAGACAACTTACATTGTGAAATGTCTCTTCTTTGTGTTATTATTGGAATGAGGTTAACGGGTACACTTTTCTCTTTTTTATGGTTTCTTAGACCTATTTGTTTAGATTCGTTGTGTCCAGAATTCAGCAATTTGTGGTAATTAGCAAAATCGATCATATGTTCAAATCTTGACGCCATAGTTACTGCCCCTTAATTATCTGATTATTGATGTGCTGTGACTAATAATAGCATCTGATTAATGGTATAAACCATACGGTTTTATTAAAGTAACCAAGCAGGCACCAGTTCGTGTGTGTAGAATTAAACATGGAGCAAAGTAACCTTTTTCTCTGAACGTGGGAGCATTTCTAACCATACCTTGAATCTTGTCATGATTCCTCAAGTCTTTCTTATTTTGTCTTTCCAACGTTCACTACAAGATCTCTCTCTCTCTCTCTCTCTCTCTCTCTCTCTCTCTCTCTCTCTCTCTCTCTCTCTCTCTCTCTCTCTCTCTCTCTCTCTCTCTCTCTCTCTCTCTCTCTCTCTCTCTCTCTCTCTCTCTCTCTCTCTCTCTCTCTCTCTCTCTCTCTCTCACACACACACATACAGAGACGTTTAGTGTCACTTTGTACGCCAGCTTTAAATAACATGAAAACTCATTGTCAAGCATTTCAATCATAATATTGTTGTCAACTTCAGCTACACTAATATCTCGGCGGTAGATACCAAGCAATGCTCATAAACTGCTCATCGCTAGTTAGTACTCTCCCCCATAATTCCAAGCAAATAAATCTAATATTTTATCTAGATTATGACTGCAATTCAATTACAAATGTGATTTGACATTTTTTAATAATTTAAAATATAAAGCAACAAATAATTCACGATATTTTATATGCGGACTATTATTAAATATTTCAAGGTGTTTAAGTAGTTCCAGACAGGGTGTGCGATGCGGAAATTTTATGTGTGCAATACGGAATCACAAACTGAACGTTTGTATGTTCATAAACATTTTTCAAAATTTTGTATAGGACACATGAATGGGTTTAAAATGCAGTCACGGACGAGTGGATATTTTGTTTTATTTATTACTTCTCAAATGGAACATATGTTTTGGACCCGTAAGAGGCACTTTTTCTTGCACTCAGTTTGATGAATAGACACTCTAATTTCCAAACAAATTGCAGGTAAAATTTCACAGACTAGAAGTCATTAAATATTCTTTCAATTTTATACAAAAAGCTCATTAACTTACAACACTTTCAAACTCAATCTATTTTGTTTTCAATTGTAACAAATGACTGTTGATTCCATAAATTGAAAATGATTATTTAAGAATATATTTTAGGAAATCTAAGAATCTGTCTCTTTTTAATATGCGGATTAGATTTTTATAGTCATTTGGATGTATTTTTGTAAGAAAATTCTAAATAATATTTGAGTTCTTTTTTTCTACTTGAGCAAGCAAAAATTTAAAATGTAAACAAACATACTGTTCCCTCTGTGAGCCCCAAAGATGTCTCAACAACATTGTAACAAAATCTCATCCTTCCGATGTAAATTTGCATCACAATCAAAACAGCTACTGCTCTCTGTGATACTTCTATCTTTATCTTGCAAAATGTTTGCCAGCTTTATCTTCATATATACAAAGCAAATTCGTTTACTCAGTAATATTAATAGTTAAGTTGAACATTCCTCTGCTTAAATTTTCTTCTTAAAAGTAAAATTCCGTTAATCATAAGTTTGAAACTCTGAAGCTGAAATCGACTTGAGTTAAGTTAGGTGTGCATATGATTTGCATTGTGGAATGTCTCTTGGGAATTAAACATGACGGAAGATCTCAGAAGTTGGCATTTCTAATCATTGCCTTGATTCTTGACTTAACTACACGAGTTTTTTTTGTTGTTGTTGTTTTTTGTTTTTGTTTTTTTTTTTTTCTTTTCTCTTGATTTCGATGGCAAAGTACTCTCTCATCAGAGAACACATTGTCAAAGATTTTGTCCACACGGAAAACTTAGTTATGCGATACGTAATCACAAATGAACATATGTATCAAACGCCAGATCAACCATGTAAGATGAAATGGATATGTAATAAATTATGTGTCCGGGATATTCTCTCCTAAACTGTATCTTTATAAGACACCGTTTCATGAAATCTCGTTGCAATTTGAAATCTCGATAACAGTGCTAATTTTGAGAAATTTTGACAGTCGTCGAAAAAATATATATTGCAATGAAAGTTACTTTGCTTTTATATTTATACAATAAAGACTACTGATAAAGTTTATGAACATATTTTTTGAGTTTTGGTTTCCAAGCCGATCAAAATCGCGTCTTTCAAAATGGCGTAAAAGTGTGCGTAGCATGTGCTGAAAAAAAAAAACATTGAGCGCTCTTTCTTTTTTTAATAATATCAGACAAAGAAGTTTTACGAAAACATTAGTTATTTTACATTCAATATGGCTCCAACTAATTAAAAATAGTTTAAACTTGGGATGGTTTAAGCTCATGAGCAATATTTTACTGGTTGTGAACATTTGTCGGAGTGTGATTATCGATCAATCTCTAAGCCAAAATTCACATTGTAATACGCAAGCAAGATGCAAAAGATTTATAAAATGTCAAGCTACTTTTTAGCTTTAATATTTACTATCTAGTTTATCACGCTAGCCTCGGAATGAAGTGCCCAATGTTTGTAGTGCAAAGTTGCAAGTTTGAACATGAAGCAATATAGATATTACCCATAGTTGTGGCCCAAACATAAATAATGTATTGACCAGTAGACTACCATCTGCTACATAAGTATAGTTATGGCACTGCAAATTTTGTGAAGAAAAAATGTATAGATAACATTGATTCATGACTGAAATCATCAATACCAGATTTGGAATTATTCCAGGAGGTCAAGGGTTGTGCCAATTTCTTTTGTGTGATTTTAGTCATCGTTGATAACTGTATTGGTGATGTAGTAAACACGTGAGGGTAAGCAACATTTGACTAAGAAAATTGGGTGTGATGATCTTTAAGTTCTAAACAACCAGGTTCCAACACCAGGTCACATAATTTCAACTGTCCAGACCAGAGAGATTTACAAAAGTAGCATTGCGCAGAACATTTTAAGTTACAATGATATTTACATATCTCATTACAGATCTTAACACTGATATACAAGATCATGTTTTCTTGATAAACTGTTGATTCTACTGTATATATGGCTGACTTTACAGGATCCATGTTGATAAATAAATATAAGCTATTATGACAATAAAAAATTACAGTGATAAGTAACTAACAGGACTTAGGTGGGTAGGTGAGATACTGGTTATAGTAAAAAAAATAGCTTTAACAGGGTTCATACATGTCTTGAATATCCTTGAATGTTCTTTGCTTTTGCAATCCTGTTTCATATCTTTGAATAAGTTTGAATTGTAATAAAACATTGACTGTGTCCTTGAATATACTTGAATTTTGTAAAAATTAAAACAAAATATAATATTTCAACATATGTTTATGCAATTCATTTGTTTTATTGCTCATATTTTGAGTAACAAATCAATGTTATAACTTTTATTGGACAGCAAGTGAACATGTCTGCTAATTGCATACAAGTGGTCTCCCTTATACAACATTCTGAACATGTGCAATCCTGAAGTACATTTTTTTTACTTCATAAATGGTGTACTGCATGCTCATTTACTGAAGACACATCTAGTAAAACTGTCAGCAAGTAGAATTAAGTGACTGACCAATTATGAGCCTTCATAAACAGGCTTTTTGTTGCTCTCGTGAAACATGACTTTGAAATGAGGGCATATAGAGAAGATTAGAGGTTGACTTCACAGGTCTTTATGTGTTTTTTAAAAAAATTTCAGTGATGCCAGTGTCAGTTTTGATTGTAGTGCATGTAATTTTGATGACTTGTATTCCCATTTTATTAATGGTAAATGCAGCCTGCCTTCAGGTACAATTATTTTGTCATATTATTTTTACTCCACCTATTTTATTTTAATATCTTCAATCTGTGTTACTCCTTGAAAATCTGTGCTCTTTCCTCGAATTGTAATTTAATTATCTTTGAATTTAAATGTATTACCATAAACATGTTTGGTCCCTGTTTAAGAATAAACATAAAATGAGTATATCTACTTAATTAGATTGGTTAAAAATTTGATTTAATAACATATGAAACTTAAATGAAATCATTGTATCACAAAGTACAGTCTATCTTTTTTTTTCTAAAAACTAAAACTGTAGCATGGGTTCTTAAACTTTCTAACAGTTGTCAAGTGCTGAAGATGTAAGGGTCAGATCATTACTACCAGTAGTTTATTTAATATAAAAATAATTATGTAGATCCAATTGACCTTTTTATGGTAGCTTGTTGCCATTTAATATCCAATTGACCCTTTTAATAGTTTTATGGTAGCTTGTTTAATTAATACTTTTATGTACCACATGCATTTTTAGCATTTCTTAGGAGATCAATATTGGAGGCAGTTGTCGTCATTGTTGATCTTAACACTCAGGAGATGATGTACTTTTACCAGATCAAGGTTTCCTTTAGAGTCAGTCTGTCAGAATGGAAATGTCTTTTTTAGTGTCTGCATTGGAATGTGGCAATTTCAGTACAACTCTACTGTGTCCACCATGAAGTGTAAATGTTGTTTTCTGCCTGTGGGTAGATTCAGATTGCTGAATGCCTGCCAGATCTGCTTAAGATTGCTACTGTCTTGGTATAATGTTGTTTTAATGTCAGTTAGATTCTTTATGTGAAGCACAAACACATACATAATACCATCACACCCTTGTGACTTTAAGCCTAATTTGCAAACCCATTGTTGTCATCTTATCCTCATTCTCACCACTGTTTAATAATGACAATCAAATCCAGAACACAAATATCACTTCATATTATTACAGATCTAAACAAAAAGTCAAAATTCATCCCAGGCATTATATATTAGAAAGGTAGTTAGTGACATGCACATTAGTCTGGTTTACTTTAAGTTTACAAAGGATTAAATCAAGGTCCATGGTATTTATATTAGTGATTGTGATGGGATCATTCATAGTCATTCCAAACATATTTAGTCTAAATTTTAAGGTCTTGAGTCATGTTCTGCAGAAGGTCACTCATGACAATTAGTTATTACAATAAAGTATTATTATTATTATTATTATTATTATTATTATTATTATTATTATTATTATTATTATTATTATTATTATACAATTAAGATTATGATTTTTTGGAGAAAAAAAATAGTCACAGTGTGTATAGATTTTGTCTGTGTGCATAACTTTTGTACAATTTATGAAACACAAAATTTAATTTGATTAGATATGCTAAATGATCTACTACCAGAAATGGAAGATTATGTTTGTGTATAAAGTTGGCAAATAGTGTCTCAACATGTGTGACTTCATCAACAAAGTATGCGGGTTCCACAAATATGGATTTTATTGATGGTATATTTCTTGTCCAGGTTAATATGGTTTTATGAGATGGAGGTTCTGCCTAATGCATGATATCATTCTTGCCACAGTAACAGTCAATAAAATTTGTTTTACATGAAGTGTAAGTAACAACATCACAATGGTAAGTTGAAATCAGCAAGAAACTTAAACATTATAAAATTTACTTCTTAAAATAGCAGATTCAGCACTGTCATTGTAAATTTATCTGTTTTGTGGGAATAAAAATACAATTAATTGCTAAAATAACAAACAGTATTTCAAAATAAAACTGACTTTGGACTGAACAGTTTGTGCAGACAGTGCTATTGTTTTTAACATCACCTGGAGTTGTTTTGCCAGAAATGGTCAGGAGGATACCAAACTAGTGAGAAAAATGTAGCCCATATTAAAGAACCATCACTGTACAGCCAAATAATTTTCTGCAAATGCGGAGATTCCACACATCATCATATGAAGATCCAATTTTGAGAGGCCAAAGGACTATTTGGTCACAATCTATTACAAGTATGACTATAAATTTACTTTTCCATGTTAGTTGTGTCTTAAATTTAAAGTATTTGCTGTAAATTTATTTGGTGAGTTTAAAGGTTTATATAAAAGTTTGCAGATATTTATATTAAAAAATTTTTTTAAAAATGCTAAATGTTTAATTTAAGACATATTTCTCTTTATTTTCAGGTTGTCTGGTTAGATTATTATCAATATGGGCACTTTGTTTGAATGTCTTAAAGAAGCAAGACTTGAAAAGTACTATTCATCATTTCGAGCTCGAGGTATCACCAAATCAGAATCTTTAGCAAAACTTAGCATTCAGGATTGTCCTGGACTTGGTATTACATTACCTGAGGACAAAAGAAGACTTGTAGAGCTGATAAGTATTGTAAAAGCAGTATACAATGTGGAAAGTTACACAGCAAGCACACCACCAACCACTCGAGCTAATCAATATGCCAGGAATAGATCACCCAGAAAACGCAACCGTAGTCCTTCCCACAATGTATCTCAGGTAAGGATGCAAAACAAAAGAATAAAACTATAAGAAACCTAACTAAGAAAGATAGGAAGAAAACATAATGCATATTGAAAATTAATCAGATTTTTTAAATTTAAATTAAATAATTGTTGAAAAACAATAAGATAGAGTCTCTATGTTAAATTTTGACCTCATACAAAGTGTTCCTCAGGGGACAATAAATAACATACACTGTGACATACACACTTTACATACATACTCATATACACACACTGACATTTAAAACAATATATGTATGTATGCATGTATGTGTGTGTGTGTGTATGTGTGTGTATATATATATATATATATATATATATATATATATTTATAGGGTGTGACAGGTAGAGGATTATTGGCATCTCATGAAGTACAAGTCCATGAAAGACCACAGAGAACAAACACCAGCATTCATCATCTATCTCAAGCAGGAGCCGCCACACTACTGGATCTGCTGTCTGATACATCGGAGAGTGAGAGTAGTGATGATGACAGTTCTCACCACTCTGATTATGAGCCAGCCATTAAACACAGTGTCAGTGCAGCAAGCACACATAACTCTTCACCTCTGGTTCAGAAAACACCAGTGGAACGCATCAGACATGGAAAGGGATATAACTATGGTGTACCAGGTACATTCTGGATAAATTTAGGACATTGGTTCCTAGAGTATAGGAATTTCTGCATAATTTTACTGTTTTATTAAATTATATTGTAACTTTGCCAGTCAGGAAAATTTGATCTAAGATTTTCTGGATCTTGAAACTGCAATAGGTTTGACTGAATTTAGAGGAATGAGAAAACAACATCCAAAAGGACAGTAAAGATTCAGAATATATTTATTAATATTTTCTAATACTAATTTTGTTTAAAAAGTTTATATATTCCTATTTCCTACCAAGACTCCACCTGTTTGTAAACCGTAAAATGTGTATACTTTTGAAAAAAGTGGTTTCTTTGTTAATTTCAAATCTCTTAACTGAAATTTGCAGGTAATTGGTTTTTCTCCTTGTGATGAAAAATTATGGGTTTGAATTCTTGGTTCCAAACTTTGCAACATATAAAATTTTGTACATCAAAATTAGTACATGTAAATGAAATTCCCTTTTCAAATGTTTTCTTCTATTACCTCTCTCAAGTTTCTGATAGTTTCAAATTCTTTTGAATATTTACTGTATGGGTTGAAACAGTGAATGTTGACTCAGTTTTACATACAAGGATGGCAGATATTCTGCTAAATGAAGTATGGCATTTAAAGGTGTTGCAATTGATTGGCCATGCTGTGTGAACATGACCCCATGATTAAAATGCACACACATCTCTGTTTCAAATCACCTAAATTCACATGACAATAGAAGATATGATCTCTAATAACAAACTTTAATATATGGATGTAATCTTTGACTTTTTGTGCAGGTAATTTACATTGTTGTGCAAAGAATGGAAATGGGTAACGAGCATTTGAGAGTGTAAGGTAACATCACAAAATTTATATGCTCTACTAAAACAGTGGGTTGTGACAACAATCAGCTGATTTGAAGATACAGAAATTAGCAGCATAGCAGTGTATATATACAAGGTTCTCAGGGACCTAATCTCTTTTGCAAATACATTTGAAATTCTCAAAGGAGGCACACTTTGTCCCTGTAACATGCCTCAATGATGCTTCTCATTTTTCCCAGGGACATTTCTCCTTTTCATATTTTAGTCATCCATGACAAATCTTTGGAATAGCTAAAGTCTAGGCTTCAAGTGACAAATCTTTGGAATAGCTAAAGTCTAGGCTTCAAGTAATAGACATGAAGTCATTGTGACTAATCAACAGTTAATCACTATCACTATAGTTATTATGTGAAAAGTACTGCCCCTCCAAGAACTGCTCTGATTTGACTTCAAAGAAACTGATGTTTTGTTGAGTATATATGTAAGTACATGTACCTGTGATTGTTTGACAAATAAATGATGCACTTTTCTCTTGTAATGGTGTTTAAATTGATGATGACAGGAATATAAATCATGCAAGTAATAGTTAAATTTTGGAAAATATTGTCAAGCCATTTGACTGAGAATAAAGCTTCTAATAAAACATAATGCATTTTGTAAGGCTAAAAATATTGATCCTGGTAAAATTGAATGATAAAATAGTAATGGGAGATAACCTATCTTTGCAATTAAAATGGATTACTTTAAAACATTTTGATGAGTATCAATTTTTTAAAATTTTCATCAGAAGACAAAATTGATGAAATTATTATTCAAAATAAGGTTGGTGTTGACTCTTAGACTGTTATCCGTTTGCAAACATTTTATGTCTAGAAAAGGCTGAGTGAGCAACAGTGGCCAAATTTTAATTATTCTATCATTAAATGATTTGTCAAATGATATACAGGTGTTTTAGGTTAATGTACCTATATCCTACATTTTAAATATTAACATGTATAATGACAGCACATGACATCTAAAGTATTGTAATATCAGACAAAAGCAGAATGATCAATCCATATAAATGTAATTCAAAGACAATTCCTTACGCTGTTATACAACTTTCTCAAATTAACTCAGTATTTTTGTCAAAAGATAAATAAAATATTAAATGTGTACCTCTTCTAAATAAAACTGTGAAATTTGCTGATTTTTTTTTCCTTTTATTCACCAAGGCTTATATAAAAAAAAACTTTCACATGGAATGAATACTGATATAAGATCCCAGTTTAAGTATGTTTTATAGAATCTATTCCATTCATAATTTTTATATATTTTATTGCAATTTTTATTATTTCATCATTTTTTTTTAATAAGGAGCAACAGCTTCCAATCAAAAGTCACGGAGTAGAACTGGAGGCATGAGAGATGAGAAAATTAAAGTTTGTGTCAGAAAGAGGCCACTGAACAGAAAAGAGATAAAAGCTGGGGATGAGGATATAGTGCGAACTGAGTCCACTACAACAGTGATTGTAAATGAACCCAAACTGGCTGTTGATTTAACAGCTTACACACTACAGGTATGAAAAACGTTAATCAATGATAAACAGAAGTACTTACCAGCACAGCATTTGTGGTAAAAACTGTTTTTGAAATGAACATTTTACTATATGCTAGAGAGACTCTCTTTTTAAGTTAAATTTTTTTATAGTGATATGACATATGTAAACATGCAGATGTGAAATGAATCATAAATATAAGCACAGATTGTTTTTCAATCTATGAATTTTTCCTATTGTATGCATGTGTAAATCATTTCTGTGACATTTTTTCATAACCTTAAAGATTTTATCATCTTTTCTTACTCTTCATCATGACATCAAAAAACATATTTAGCCTAGTAAAATTCAGCTTTCGTAAAAATGGACATACATAGAGGTCCCAGGAATGTAACTCTTACATATGTTGGGGAATACCTGTATGTGGAAACAATCTATGTGTCTAACAGGGTAGCATGCATACTTTTAGTAAAAATATTAGCATCACAGGTGTAAGTCTCATAATATAGTGGCTAGACACATGTTTGAAATGAACAGCAGTTGACTGACAAGTGGTCATATGTAAGCCTGATTGAGGAAACTGTCAGATGTACTGAACCAAAAAAGAAATGGATAATAACATTTACAATATTAGTGTTATTCTATTATGTCATAAATGTATAAGAAGTCTCTTGGATCTGAAATTTTCATCAAATGTGGGCCCTTTATGATTGCATTATTTATTGATCTTCTGCTTCAAGACCATCAAAATTAAATCAGATATATCCATTTAAATATGACATTTTGAAAATATGGCATCAGATTTGTTCATCATGTGCAACCAGCCTGTTTTGTCCAGCATTTGGGATGGGCTTCACAGGGGTCAGATGCAAGAGAGAAAACTATTTTCTGTAAATCTGAACCAACTGCCACAGTTATATGTTCAAGGATGGCCACTGCAAGGGTGACCTAGAGTTGTTGATATTTGGTAATGGCAACCAATGCTATAACGATCTGAAACACTAGTAATTTCAAATAAAAGTAAGCAGATATCCAGTTAGGGTTGCATAAGATTTAAATGAATGGAAGGGTTAAAAGATGCTTTTCAAAGAATCATGCACCTGTCATGAAAATTTCAGCCATAGATGGGAAGAGTTTATAGGATGGTCAGTTTTCTATTGCCTGTCATCAGTTAGCACAAGTTTGTTATTTTCACTCATCTGAAATTACTTAGGAGGATTACCATAAAACTTTACATACACTCATGCATGCACATGTACACACACATACACACACACAAACACACACACAAACACACACACACACACACACACCTTGTTGGTCCTCAATAAAGATGGTGACAGTCTGACATCAGAATATGGTCACTGTGATAGTCATCTAAAATAATCTTGTTATCACTACTTAACAAGAATATTTTGATACGGAATTTTCATTTAAAGACTTCTTATCATGTCTTATTTGGGACTAAATGAAAATGGTGATAATCTAATACACAAAATTGCCACCATGGTGACCATCTTGAAAATATTTTTATTGCTATTTGAGAACAGATGGTTGCATCATTGTGGGTGGTTATATCAGCAAGGGAATTTAATTAAAAGACATGTCTGGTTGTCTTGTTCAGTCTAAATGAAAATGGTACTGTTCTAATATCCACTATGGCCATCAGGGTTTCCATCTTGAACATTTAAATAACTTTTTCCTGAATGGATGGTTGTATTTATATGGAGATTTCACTAAAAGACTTTTTATGATGTCTAGTTGGTACTAAATGAAAACAACACCTCTCTAACAATAATTTTGACCTTGGCAGCCATCTTGAAATCTTGTTATCATTACATTGACAGAATGGATTGTTGAATTTACATAGGGCTGTCACTTAAAGACTTCTTATGAGTTCTGGTTAGTCGTAAACGATATGGTACTATTCTGACATCCAATATGGCCACCCTCTTGAAAAATGTTTTCGCTAAAAGACTTTTTATCTGAAGGAAAACAATTCCTCTTGGACATTATGCTTTGTGGCCACAGTTGCCACCTTAAAAATCTTGTCTACACTCTTCATGAATGGATTGTAATATCAGTATCACTAAATGACTTTTTATGTTTAGTTTTTACTAGACTAAAATGGTGTTGATCTAACCTGCAGAATTGTTACTATGGTAGCCCACTTGAAAATCTTGCTATTGTTACTTCTCCTTGAGACTTGAGGTTTTCATTGAAGACTTCTTGTCATGTTTAGTTGTTCCAAGAAGAAACCTGTACCAGTCTGACATCAATATGGCTGATATCATAGCCATCTTGAAAGTGTTATTTATTGTGGCTTCCTGACATCAGTATGCCATGCACTATTTGTGGCCATTGTGAAAATCATGTAATTGCTACTTCTGGATAATGGATGGTTGTATTGACATGGTGTTTGAACTTTAAAATATATGATATGGTGCCCATGATACCTTCAGCATAGCCACAATTGATTTTAAGGTCCAAGGTTTTGATTTGGGTTCTAGCAATACCCAGTCTATCTTGTGAACTTGATAACCAAAACACAAATATAAATTGGATTTTTATCACCTCCAGTTTGTGGATATATATCTGAAGAATACCACATTTAAATAGCTTTATTACAGATTGAACCTACCAATTTAATAAATTAGACTGCAAAAACCTGTGTTGATACTGATGGATGATTTGATGATCTGATGTCACCTATTCATAAAATCGAGAAATGATTGCAAAAACATGTTCACAATACATGGGTGTACATTTTAGACACTTACTGGTATTTCTTGCATCTCTTGAGCTACAATCAGTAAAAATGTCATTTCTGTGAGATGTACAGAATATTTCCTGATCAAATCCTGTTTAATGCCTTTTAAATCCAAACCAATGTTCTGTGGTCATTTAGAAGTTTTACTTACATTTGACCATGTACTGATAATTGTCCAAACTATATGAACTATATGCTGGTGTGTTCCCAAAAGATTTGCATGCCACAGAATTGCAGATCTTAATGAACAGGTGATCTCAGACCCTCAAATCCTCATTCATTATCAACATAGGTTATGGGGCTGTTTTATCAGACTAGATTTAGCTCAGCTTTGCACTTTTGTATATCCTGTGATTCTCCAAGATAAATTCATTTATCTTTAATCCACAACATTAGGATTAAGGTCAAAGGTCACGACAATGAATTTTTTACTGCATTTACAGGTATCATCTGAACCTGTAAGCTAAGACATGTATTTGGTATGTTGCAAGTTTCAAAGAATATCAGAGATTGTTTCAATATTCAGAAGCTGAAACAAGATACAGATTTATAACATGAAATGTGTTTCAGCCAGTAGATTATTAGTCCCTTCCAATATATTTTTTATTCCATTTTTAAATGGAAGTTTAAGGCCAAACTCAATACTTCATTTTTGTTTTAAAAGACCTTGTTTTGCTTGTTACACTACAACTTCTCTAAACCTGATGCTATTGTATGGGAACAGTCAGTACAAAAAAGTTTGATTGTTAATAGAACATTTCTATTGAAACGAAGCGGTGTGGCTACTTGACAGAGATAGTGAAATTCCAAGAGAAGTTGGGTTAAAAATGTTTCAGTGTATTTACTCTATATAATTTCAGCATGAATTCATATTTGATGAGGTCTTTGATGGAACATGTACCAATGAAGATGTGTACATTAGGGCAGCAAGGCCTTTAATCAACTGCTTATTTGATGGGTAAGAACATTATACTTTGTTTGTCCTTCACACTTTGACTGTTGTGGAGCATCTGTGTTCCCTGAACACATTTCTAGACATTTAATATAATTCAAGCCACAGGTTATTAATAGCAACAACTCCACTATGTACACTGGAAATACTCTGAAAGCACTTAATAATAAATTTGTTTTTAAGACCAAGTAGCTGTTTTGTTGGGGTACTGTTAAGATGGTTAGCTGTTGTTTAATACACACTGAGAATTTTGTTTGAGTCAGCATATTCACAGAGACCCAGAACACATGAAAGCACACACTCAGAGTGCATTCAGTGGGCCACTTCTGCTATCCAAGAGTATGAGCCATTATCAACATGACTTCTGGATTCGCTGTTGTCAAACTGTATTCCATCAACATTGGATAATCTTTTGTTCTAGTATAGTAGACATATGTTATAGTGTGTCAAAAATAAGCAAGAAGGATTGATTATTCTACAGTGTCAAGTAATGTGTTTTTATATGATGTTGGTCGAATCAGAGAAAAAAAAGTGCATTTGTAGAACTCAGAAAAATGCTAATATTTCTGTGTTGAATAAGATCAAATTACAGATATAGGTAACATTATATATTTCTCAAAGACTTGGTGCCAGCATTACTCAGGCAGACAAGTATTATAACATCTAACTAGTTTATGCCATTATAACATCTGACTTGTGTATGCCATTATAACATCTAACTAGTTTATGCTATTATAACATCTGACTGGTGTATGCCATTATAACATCTATCTAGTTTATGCCATTATAACATCTGACTGGTTTATACACTTTTTACTGCAGATGTGTAGGACAGTAGATGTCATACCCCTAATGTCGAGTTAACATTGAGAACAGTTTACTGAATGACTTGAACAGTATCACATAGCAGTAAATGCATGCTTTTAATAAAATTTTAGGTGTGGAGTCTCAGTTCTGGAGATAATTAAGTACTGATATGTTTCTTGAAAATTAATTAATTTTTTATCTCTTTAAAGAAAATCTCTTACACTGGCATTTCATACAAATTATATTAGATCATGTTGCTTTCTTGATCAGACCTTTATCAACAAATGATTTAACCATTGGTGTGATATTTCATACAGTAGGTAGTTAACTGCAACTGCCTGGAGCCTAATCAATGTAGTCACAATCAAATGGTCAGGGACATTCACTCTGGATGGAGGTATAGGTCCATTGATAGCATAATTCTTTTGACACTGGTATTTGAATGTGAACACATATAGTCTATAGAATTTGATATGATATAATAATTCTTCTACACACTGCCTTAGTATTTTGAAAATGCTGGAACAGTCCTATCATATGTTGAATTCTGGTAGCCCTTGGGATTCTATAATATGTAATAATTTGTTTTGGTTCAGAGATATTTCACAAAGAAGAGTAATTACATGTGACTTAAAATGGGGAGAAAATGAAAAACTTTTTCATGTTAAAATGCCTTTTCTGCACTTTTGATTTTAAAGTCTTGCTGGAGTGAGTTGTTTGCTTACTAGCCCATGGCTACTACTTCATTTAAAAGATTTGTCAAAGACCTGTTTAAGCTAGCAAATCAAACAGCATTAACTGAATTTACTAAAAACCATTTTATCATAAACAGGTGGAATTTTGTTGTCTTGTTTCACTGTATGCTGTCAGTCAGTGATAAACTCAGCTATATTTACCTACTTTGAAAATAATATCATCATATTATATATATAACGGTATTGTATGAATATTTGTGATATTAACTTTTATGTGAATTGAAATAATTAAAATTATGAGAGAGAAGTTCAGGATCTTTTCTTACATTTGTTGTCTTGATACAATTAATTCACAGGTTAGAGAAGAGTATACACCTAACACTAGTGTTGTATTTATGTAAAGCATTTATCTGGTAACATTTGTGTTTTATTTAATTTGTAAGGCATTTATTTAGCAATACTTGTGGATTATTTGATATGTAAGGCATTTAATAGGCAACAAGTATTTATGTAAGGCATTTGTTTGGTAATATGTTTTATTAATGTAAGGCATCCATTAATATTTTGTTGTACCAAATGACTGTACAACATTTGCTGCCTTTTCAAATACATGATGAAATTGACAATTTTGATTGATGATACTGAACAAAGTCTATGCACAAAATGGTTGAAAGTTGTAGTTTGCAATCAATATCCAGAAATATATTGAAAAACAGATAAATTTTGATCGCTTTTAGTTCTGTTTAAATAACAGTCAGATTTTTTATTGAAGTTAATAGTTGAGTTTAAATTTGCATCTAGATTAAAAAGCTTAATGGGGCTTTGTCACTTTGAAATTTTATTACTTTTCTAAAAGTACTTTTTCTTTAAGTATATGAATTTCCATCACATTAGGAACCACAGCAGTTTTGTGGTTAGCATTCCTGTCCTGCGACCAAGAGGCTACAGGTACAGCCCATGAAAAATCTGGGTCAACTGCTGTGGTGTGTTTCTGGGCAAGGCAGTTTACTCTAGTAGCCTCAGCTCAATATAACCTGTCATATGGTGCCATTATATATCAATCAACCAGTCAATCAGTTCTACATATGAAAAGCTGGTTTACATTATCATTCATAATTTTTTAAAATTGTGTTTAGAAAAGTAAAATATAAAAATTACAGAACTGTATACATTGCAGTTATTTACACATCTTTTCTAAGTGGATAATTATGGGTTGGTTCTAATTGGATGCTCTGGGGAAATGACTGTTGGGTGAAAGAAAATAAGTAGGGCAAATAATTTAAAGGAAAACCTGTAACTGGCTGGATATTTGAGATTGTTGGGAATGGGAGTGGCTATTATGGGTGATTGCACTGATGATCTAATTTTTAATTAATTTATATTCGTAATGTAGTAAGAATTTTTTAAGTTTATTGTATTTTCATTTGTGGAGTGGCAGACAGTTGTACAATTTGAATGGTTTTTGTGTATAGGGAAACAGTTGTACAATTTTAAGAAGAGTGCAACGACAGCTTCTGTTTAAGGTCTCATTCTTAATTTGTTTTTAATTTTCAATCATTTGCTTATTGATATGCCAGTATGAAAATGGGGAGGGTGTAGCAATTGCTATGGTCATCTGTCTGTCCATAAGCATTTTCATTTCCAAAACAGCTCTTGCACTGATTAAGGTATGTCAACCAAGCTTAGGACACATATCCAGCAAGTTGTATATAGGTATCATTTGATAATTAAAAACATAAAGCATTAAATATCTTTATATTACCATGAAAGCAAAGTGTACAATAAGCAGTATAAAATTTGAGAGTGCTGGACCATCAGTCGATAGCATAAGTAGTATAAAATTTGAGAGTTCTTGACCATAGGGTAGTAGTGTCAGTAGTATAAAAATTGAGAATTCTGGACCATAGGGTTGTACTGTAAGTAGTATAAAAATTGAGAATACTAGACCATAGGATTTTTGCATAAGTAGTATAAAAATTGAGAGTATAGGACAATAGGAGTCTTTACATAAGCAGAAGACAGTGGGGTGGGATATGTCAGCTCTAAATAACTCTTGTAATAAATAAAAAGTATTACACATATACATCTATCTTCGCAAACTCTGGTTTATATTTTTATCAGCATCATTTTCGTTTACTATGAACTATTCTTTCAATTCAGAGGGAGTGCAACCTGTTTTGCATATGGACAGACAGGAGCTGGCAAGACTCATACAATGATAGGCAGTCGTGAAGTGCCAGGACTGTACCTTTTGGCTGCCCAAGACATTTTTTCAGTTGTCGAGTCAAAACAGTATGGAGAAAATATCAAAGTCTGGGTCAGCTTCTTTGAGATTTACTGTGGACAGCTGTTTGATTTGTTGAACAAACGCAATAGGTAAGTCTGGCACTTGCATAAGTGTCGCATTTCATATATTTCAGATTCTTTCACATTGATTAGAACTTAAGTTTACAAAAGAAAATAGTTAATTATGTCCCACAAATAAGTTGTTTTATATTACATTCTATATTGACTGGAGGTTATTTTAATAAAGAGAAACAAATTTCATTGTCATTAGTACTTTGTAATACTGACATATATACTCAGTTATAAGTTGAGTAAAACTGCAAACAACAAATACCTTGATCTGCTGTCATATAATGCATCTGAAGATTATGTCTATGTTATTTGTTCTTCTGATTACTCCTAAAAAACTGCACAGACTGAGATCTGCTGGTGCATTATCTAATAGCAGAGGTGTGTCTGTTCAGTTTGCAGTTGGACCCATCTAATAAGTGACTACATACAGTATGTCACAGGCTAATAGTATGTTGTATAAAAGTTAGAATTGAATTGTCCAATTTCAAGTCAAGCTATTACATTTTCTTCACTATCTCTTTAAATGTCTTTTTTAACAGAAATATTTCATTTCTTTACATTTCATCTTAAATAACATGACATCTTTGGACTACCATGCTTATTTAGCACTAATACAGGTAGAAACAGAGTTACTCCAATGTCAATATCTTTTCACATGTCAAGATGTGTTGCATGTAGAAACTGTGTGAATGTGATCTACTTAAAATACAATATTACATAAAAATACTAATGCAATTTAAGAGAGTTGTATCTTGTTAATTCCTGTCAGTTAGATACACTAATTATTTCAGATTGCATGCCCGTGAAGATGGAGCTCAAAGAGTGTGTATAAGTGGGCTCACAGAGACAGAAGTTAAAGATGCTGCATCCATGATACAGGTTTATATTGTCTGACAACATTTTTATCAACTCTAAGATTTTTTTAGTGAATTGCCTTTGTTTAGGGTCCTATATGATGATGTAGAATTCATATCATTTTATCAGAGATGATTGTTCATATTTTGTGCCAATTCTTTCAAATGATTTATTTCTCAGTGGCTAGATAGTGATGAATCAAGTGTTATATATATCATTGTAAGACATATGAAATCATTAGTAAAAATATATGGATGAACTTTGTGATATGAATTTATGTATAGTTTAATGTGTGTGTGTGTGTGTGTGTGTGTGTGTGTGTGTGTGTGTGTGTGTGTGTGATTAATTTCATATTTGTTTAATACATATTTTTTAGGTCCTAGAATATGGAAATACTGTAAGGAGTAAGGGTTCAACTGGTGTCAATCCAGATTCTTCAAGGTCACATGCTGTGCTGCAGATGGAGGTCAGAGATGAGAGGGAGAGGAGGTTGGGAAGGTACTAAAACAATAAAACAACAGCTGAAATATTTACTCCAAAATTAATGGATATTGTCCATCAATCAGTTAATCAGTATATCCATTCATATATCACCTCCATGGTAACAATCTGTGTGAACTATGAGTCATTCATAAAACTTTGTCCTGAGGTCCATCTATGGAATGTGAGAGCAAAGGTGAGATTTACATAAATTAAAATTACATTTAAAGCACATTTCCGCTAAGGTTCATGTGTGTGTGTTTGTGTGTGTGTATGTATATATATATATATATATATATATATATATATATATATATATATATATATATATATATATATATATTTATATAACTGTTATAGTTGGAAGAAACCTCTTATCTATGATGGATTTGACATAACCCCAAAGTTTCTGTCTGGGGGTGGGGACAGGTGGGTGAGGAGTGTTGGAATATACAACAAAAAGCATGGGGATTTGTTATGTTTTTTCAGAATAGTAAGTGTGCTTGTTATCAGTTAATATTTAGAAGCCAATGGGTAATAGTCATTACATACAGGCATTTATAGATGTCCAAAAACAAACAGGGAAAAACAAATTTTTGTCCACTCTCTCTGTGTCCATAACAAATTTTAATTAGCTCACATGATGATGAGCTGCTGTGAAGTAAAACAAGTATTTTGTCTAACACCATGGAAAGGATAATGAATGAAAAACAGCCATTACTTGCCTTGTTTATTTGATACATTTACATCCACCAGAAAATGCAGACATACATGTATTTGAACCACAATTGTGTGCGTATTTTCCAAAATAACCACCATATTAGTAATTGTGCAATCCAGTTCAACCCTTTACTAGCCTAATCAGTGATCAATAAAATCTACCTTACAAATTCATGAAAGCTTTATGTCTGTGTAATTAAGATATTAATATAAACTAAAGTTTACAAAAGTTGGAATTATAATTCTGAAGATATTTATGGCAGAAACATTTTAGTGTTGAGAGTAGAAATACAGGTACGTGTACGAGTGCTAATCTTAGAACACCAAAGATGAGAAGTTCCATATCATTTGAGTGTTGTAAGCATGCCTAGAAAGGGTAAAAATAAAAAGTAAGTTGCAATATACTAGTCGTTAATATGTTGGTATTTTTTTGGAAAAGTAAAGGTGATCTATTTGTTGTGGTTCTCTCTTCTTTTTGTTTCCCACCTAGCTGAGGGTAGCTTCAAAATCAGTTGAGCTTACTGTCTCCAAACAATCAACTGCTCAGAGATTGTTCTGATGCATGTTGGAGATTTCAGGGTGTCAAGGTGATAATTTTTTTTATGATAATTTGTGAGATTTCTTTGACAGGTGTGTTCAGAAATAAAGAGCAGCCATCTGGATTTTGTTAAAAGAGCACAGTATGTACTGAACATGTTGAACCCACAATCAATATTTATCATCTACAAAAAGGCTTGTTACCTGTAGAATAATAACTACATTTAACCCTGTTGTACATAATGCCTCAGGGATAAGGGATTTTTTTTGTTGCATGATACCAGTGAATTTACTAATCCATACTGACTCTGACAGATTGTTTAAGGATATAAAGCAGGGATCATTGTTTCTAATCAATGCCATAACTATCACACCTGCATGATGTAGTTTCATGTGTAACAATGTCTACATTGACAACCAATCTATGTGGAAATTCTTGATCACATTAAATAATTGCCAACCAAATGAAGCAAACTTTGTATCAGTTAATTTAATGGAAAACACACTGTGAATTTTACTATAAAATGAAGCAGAAGCATTTCTTATATTATGTCCAAAAACATAAATAGTAGAAAAAATTATAGTGGAACAACGTCCAAAATTTACAAGGCATTTAAATATTACATTTTCCCCAAGAAAATGGTGTCCAAAAACAAACAATGTCTGAAAACATGCAGTAAATAATATATATATATATATATATATATATATATATATATATATATATATATATATATATATATATATATATATATATATATATATATATATATATAGTCTGATGTAATCTACAATATCAGTATTAATTTTTCTGATTTCTTGTTGTAGGATATCCTTCATAGACTTGGCAGGTAGTGAAAGAGCCTCTGATGTCACAGATACAGACAGACAAACTAGAATGGAGGGGGCTGAAATCAACCAAAGCCTTCTGGCTGTAAGACTTCATCCTGTTAAACTGTATCATTTTTGAACTGCATAAAATAATTATAATGAACCATGTCCAGTATGGCTAAAGATCATAGGAGAACATGTTGTTGAAAATGACATTATATGAGTGGAATTGTGACTCTCATAAGCCTTTGACAGACTTTGTGAGTATCACTTTGCCCTTAAAAAAGAAAGCTGAATGCTTCAAAAGCAGAGATCCCTGCAAATAGGGCCTTCCTAAATCTTGAGTACATTTGTCTCCTCAGAGTTACTTGCCCATAGAGTACATCAATTTCTTCTGGATTGTACTTAAAAACTTAAAATATCTTGTAAATTTTTACATGGTGTGATTCTTCAAAACCTATTTGCCTATAGCATGTATTTATTAATTTTTGTAGAACACTGAACATTAAACAAAAAAGTTATTTTCACAGACAAGTTTTCACAATTTATACAATAGCATGGATAGTCTGTGAGGTGGCAGTAACTGTAGAATATAGAGTGATGCTTATATATAAAACAGAATCTTTGAATTTTGAAATTTAGAGCACATTTACCAACTGATATGCTATTCAGGCCACTGAAGCATATGTTAAAAGGAAAACCCGTGCTTTTGAATTGATTCCTGTATTGTTAATAAAAGTAGATTACTTATTTCTTAATGCTCTTCTCACTTGCTTTCTCATTCTTCTCTTCCATTTTCTATGGTAACCTCTCAGATTAAAGGTTACAATGAAGTTGTTCTGAAATATATATCTAAATCTTTTTCAAAGGTGTAGAAGGATTAGTGGTGATTATATCATTGTTAACAAGTTTGGAATTAAATTTATAATGAGCAGTTCTCACAAAGTTGTTGATGGCATTTTCCAGTTCAGTTCAGTTTCTAAAATGGTACAGTCAGTATTTTCTGTGACTTTTTCCTACATAAATTTTTTAAGATGAAAATAATTAGCCATTTTAAATTTTTGTATCACAAGTTGTGAGCACAAAAATTTCTTTTTTCACCTTAAATGACCATTCATCAATACACTTTAACCTTTACCTTTAATTATGTCACACTTAACACCAAATAGAATTTTAAGTCATGTGAAGTGATGCAGTTGAAAGTTTATGCAGTCTAGCTCTTCTCTCTTTCAGTTTTGTCCTTGATTTCTAAACTTCAGTAGAAATAAATTGCACTTGAGTAGCAGATTTTTAATGTTATTCATACGGTCTGCCAAATGTACAATTTCATATTTGAAATTTTTCTCCTTTCTTGACCATTAAAATCTCCATAAGATGCATTGTGTGCTTTACAAGATATGAATTTTCACATGTTCTCACATTTGAGCAATGTTAATGTTATTTTATAGGAAAGTTTCTGAGTGTAATGTTTTAAAACTTTTTTTATAGCTAAAGGAATGTATTCGCTCAATAGACCAGGAAAGTCGACACAAACCATTCCGTCAGAGTAAATTGACTCACATTCTAAAGGACTCATTCATGGGAAATTCACGGACATGCATGATTGCCAACATCTCTCCTTGTCAGTCTACATGTGAACATACCTTGAACACATTAAGATATGCAGACAGGTATAAAGCAAGCATTGATTATATTTGATTTTAAATATTTATTAAATTGCAATCTTTGGGTTAGTTTGCTTGTTGTGTCATATAAGTTGAGAGTATTATGTTACAGTTTGAAATATTGTAAGTTTAGAAAGCAAGGACTTGGTATAAGAGTTGAAAATTTGGCTTAAAGGTGGTTCATTAGTTTATCAGTCTTTCAGTAAATCTTTCTGCTAGAAATGGAATTCATATTTGAAATAAATTCAGGTTTGTAGGTAAAATACAATCTGATTGTAAACAGATCTAGCAGACAAAGACACTTGTTAGATTATTGGACTAAATTTATAGGTTGTATATTTTATTGACAAACAACTCCATCTATTATTGTTTGTGCAAAATGGTCATTGCATCCATTAATACATTTGATATCAACAGAATACATTTTAAAATTATATAGTGGTCAAAAATTTATTTACATTTATTGTTATGTGAATTTCCTTTAATTTCAGAGTCAAGGAGTTAAAACGTGGTAGTGGGCATGCAAGTGGTCACAGTAATAATGTGGCATTATCCAATATTCTCATGAATATTCCAGCAAGTGGACCATCTGTGTTTCACTCTGGCAATATTTTGTGTTCTTCAACTCCCATACGTCCACAATCCTCACGGCAGTACACAAACAGAAATTCTTCAGTTGATTTGACCTTTGACACAAGTGAGACACCAATCAAGGGACATGGAATTAAACGTAAAACTGCAGTGCCATCTAGTTCATCAGCCAGGCATGTGTCACAGAAATCCCCAGTGCGACCTGGCCCACAGAGTCGTGTTTCAGTGGTGAGGCACATGGCTAATTCTAGGCCTAATGTGTCCTCAAATAGCGAGTCATCCGACCAGACAGACACCGATTCCTGCAATATCACAGGGCCAAGAAATAAAAATAATAACACAGATGTTACAAATACAAATATTCCTGTAGTGAAATCAACAGATACAGACAATGACTTTCCTACCACAGATTTTAACAATGAGGAGGAGATGAATGATTTGAATAGGACTGGAGAAAAGGGACAGTTTGTTACTGCAAGTGTTCCTGTTTTATCAACAGCAGCTATCAAAGATGCCTCCTCAGGTCTTGTTCGGACTGTAACTAGTATTGAGGGAGCATCTTCATCCCCAGGGCAACAGATGAAAGGGTCATCGGTGTCAGCTAGTACACCCATGCTTAGGCAGAAGATGTATACAGATAGTGACCCTGGCAAGCAAACTTCTGTTACACAAAGTTCACAGCAAACACAGAATGAGAGAGGATCTCAAAACACTCTACAAGGTCAAAACTCCTTCTATCCAAATGCAGCAGTAGTACAGATAGAAATGTTCGACCCAGCAGTGATCCCAGTTGCTATGACAACTAAGGGACCCAAGATGTCTGACTCTTCACCACAACACCATGCAAATGGTAGCACTCCATCTAATGCATTTTTCTCAGAAAGTATCGAAGATGATCTTTTGTTTGATCAACCCGTTAATGAAAATGGGTCCAAACCTTTCCAGACTTCTGGTTCCAAAGAGAATACTTTGAGCTATGTAACGCCACCATCTTCAGCTCGGACTCAGCCCAGAGTGCCCCAAGACCCATCAGCTGAGCCTTTTATGCCTGCAGCACTACCTGCAAAGAGTAGTGATCTGGCAACATTTTCTCAACGTTCACCCACAAAATACGCTGTCCTAAAACATCATCCATCCAGTAGAACCCACACTCAGCAACAAGAGCAACCAAAAAGTAAACCTCCAGATAACATGTCATTAAATGAAGACACCAGTCCTTTAGTATCAAGAAACACACAACACGTTGCCGGATCACCTGCATCAGATTATTTAAATAGAAATAGTAGTGCTTTGCAAGAGAGAAATCCCACTGGTGAAAGTGGCTTAGACAGTAAGTATGGAATGTACGAGTTAAAAAATGAAAGGTCTTCAGCTAATAAAACAAATTTAAAACGAGAGATGAATGACCCTCCAGTGTCTGAACTTTATGACATGGAACATATTGATTCCTTTGGAATTCATAATCCCTCTAATTTTACTGAGAATTTTAGAAGTCTTCTTGATGGTACCAATAGCTCAAGGCCAAGGACACCCAAATCTGAGGTGAACATGAAACAGAGCTCTGCAGAACCAGTAAGTGCTAATTGGTTTAATACACCTGCAGACTTGGATACACATGTTGCCAGGTCTGTGGTAGGGAAGAAACATTTCCTACAACATTTGGAAGATCTTGCAGGTCATGGTTACCATCAGAGTCAAAGAAGGACAAGCCTTGAAAGAGCTAAAAGTGATACTGTTTTTGATGAAGAGACCCATCTTAAGAATGTAGAAAAAGAATTACATGAACTTTATCCAATTCAAAAGCCCTCTAGTAATTTAAAACCATCATCTAATCAATATGTTGTAAAAACACAAAGTGATACAGGAATAATCTCAAAACCATCTGAAATCACTACACTGGAAAGTTATTCACGATCTACTTATGGACCCAGCAGCTCATCTTCCTCAGGTTCATCAACACATATGGTTAAAGAGAATCTTAGTGATAGTAATATTCCTAATCTAAGAATGAATACAAATAGTCAACTCAGAGAGCAGAAGCCTGTGACTGACACATCTATGGGAGCCAGACCAAAGTATTCATCAAGTGCTAATAGTGTTGCAAGTAAAGAAGATGCAACATCTCCTGTTTTAAGAGAAATGGCAAATGGCTCAACTTTTAGCAGTCATCAAAATGGCCAAGGAAATACTCACACATCAGATAATGGATCTAAAAGTTCTGTGATTATGACAGAAAAACTTCAGAATGGTGCAACATTTTTCCCTATTCATCCACAGCCGGTGTCTAAGAGTAGAACGCCCATCAACAAAGACATTGTGCATCCCACACCTGTTACTAAAGGTACTGTGATAGATGGACGAGGTCAAACAAAGGGAGATAACTCTAATACTGCAGACCTTAAGTAAGTATTGCAAGATTTTGTTGTTTTTAAAATATTTTCATGTTTGCACATTTCTAATAGTTCATACTAATGGAATTTTATGTTCAACACCAATCTGTGTTGCCAAACTAGAACTTTATGAATACATACATTAAATAGGGATGTAACAAGGGATTGTCAAAAAATAAATTACTGTTTAACACAGAACACTTTCCTCAATTACCCATCATCACCCACATACAAATAATTTCTTCTGGAACAGCCTTTGTCTGTGATGTTCTTTTGTTCCAGATCAAATTTATTCATCAGTCATTGCTTCGATCACATGATAAGAAGTTCCCATACAGTTTTCAGCTACTTGTAGGTCAAGCTTTCAGTCCATTTTCTCAGTGCCAGATTTAGACAAAGCGAGGCCCTAAGCTATGGGAAGTTATAGAGGCCATATTTGGTATAAAATGAATTTGAAGGGGCCCTTCAGACTGAGTTCAGACTTTGGGGTCCTAAGCTGTAGCTTGTTTAGCTTATGCCTAAATCTGGTACTGCATTTACTACTTTAAAGAAAAGTTTTGAGGTTTTTGTTAGAAATTAGTGACAAGCATTTTTTCAGACTACACTATTCCTCATTTGTTTGCTGCACTTCAAAACTATTCAGTTTGATTTGATCTGACAGCATTTTTGTTAAGAATCTCTGCTTTTCTGTTGTTTTGAATTCCACTGTGCCACTTCTGATTTTAATGTCTATATTGGCCAGTGTAAAACATCATTATGAATGAGATGTGTTATTTGTATCTCAGTCTTTCAACTTTTTTAAGGTTTTTGTACTTCACAAAAAATGATTTCACCAATACCTAACATTACATAAATTTGTTTGCAAAGCACCCTACATATACTAATAAAAAAAATTCACTCTGAAGTAACTGTGCAACATGCAGACTATTTTCATCATTAATTATCTCACATTATTCACTTTATCTAATATTAGATACAAGGAGTCATACCAAAACATACAATCATATATTTGACATATTTTTTCCAATATTTCTGACAGATCACAGCTGGTTGCAGCTCATGAGGACCAGCTTGCAACAGTTACCTCCCTTTGCAAACAGGAGATGAAGTTGCTACTAGGAGCAAAAGCGGGACATAAGGTACTTATTCCAGTTGATATTAAGGAATGTTTCTCTCATACAGCAATACAATGTATATCCAGTCATCACAGGACCATTAATTGGGGGTGGGGTGTTCTAGTAAAGATAGGTGCATCATTTTGGAAGAAAAATAGTCAGTCAAGAATATAATTTTTGGCATCAGTTGCTAAAATTGAAGAATTTGTGTGGTTTAAATGTACATAATTAGGTGTTTTGGCCCATTGATTTTTTCCCAGCATCATCATTACATTCAAGTCATTGCTCACAATTTTGGAAGGTGGGGAGGCAGGGTATTAATATCTGGATTATTCATGCCATGAATGGAATTACTTGCCTCTTCTGATTAAAATAAAATTGTATTAACATATTTCATGTAATTGTTTGTATCTTTTACATGTGCTTGAGATTTAATACAAATTTGCAAACCAAAAATGGCCTGAATAAAGCAGATCTATGTTAAAATATGTTCCTTTCAATTCGCCCAATATTTGTATGTATACTTATTTTAAAATTTTATCTTCAACACCAGAGTGTAAAAAATATACTAGCTATTTTGAGTCAGATGTACATTAAGCTGAAATTACTACCATAACTTTGGCTTTTTTAAAAAATGAAAGGAAGCACCCCAGACCTAATGAACAGTTTAATATTGTTTCATTTGAGTGGTGATATTTGAGCTCTTTACTGTGCTACATTTTTCTGATTGGAAGGACATAACGAGAGAACCAGTTAGTTTACGTCTTTTTGTAGGATCTTCAAATTGTTGGAGACCATGATATCCTGGTAGATTACACATTTTGTCAGAAAATAGCCTTGTGTTGGATTAGATTTTTCATGGTCAGTCATGGTGAACAACAGGAAGATTATGGGACTCAAAACACTCCCTTTAGGTAATCTGCTAACAACTAGTGCTGGGTTTGATGTTGATCCATCTGTGATAACCCTCTGGGATCCCTCTGATCCATTTCAGAGCTTTACCCATTATTCATTTTACAAAGGAGTCTTTCATGGGAGATACAATTGAAAGCCTTAATTAAGTCAAGGACCACAAAGTCATCTTGCTTTCATTAAATGATTTCAAAAGCTTATCCACAGGGTTAGGAGTTGCGTTTTATGGCTTTATTTAGTATGGAAACTGTATGTGTAGTCTTTTAGGATGCTGAAGTGATGCTGAATATGATACGTTCAAGCGTTTTGCAGCAGATTCATGTACATGAGACAGGTTAATAGCTGTTGACCTTAAACCTTTTTTCCAGTTTTATAGATAGTCTTAACATTTGCTGTTTTCCACACATAAGGGATATAACCTGTTGAAAGGCACTTCTGATAAAAATGACTCAAATATGGTGCACACTCATCAGCAAGATCTTTCTGGATCCTTATTGGAATCAAGTCTGGTCTGGTGCCCTTCTGTGGTTTAAGCTATGCAATAAGCTGTATACACCTTCTGTGGTAACTTTAACATCAGACGTAGACGGGTAAGGATCTCTATGTGGACAGGAGAGGTCAATCTTGCCTTCTCATATGAAGACAGACTGATGTTGTTGATTATGTTAGCCTAGTTAGATGCTTCTGAATGTAGTTTCCTGTGTTCCTTGAGCGAGGCCACACTACAGTTTTCTTTCTGCATGGACAAAATGTATGGTAATTCCAAAATATGTTCTACTGGTTAAGTTGATGATCTTGATTAAAGTTCTGACTTCTATCAGATTTTCAATGCACCTCCATTAGGCCTGTAATTTTAAGCATTGTGATCTTGATTGTTCTTGGTAAAGTTTCCTGTCTTTGGCCTTTCCTAGTGTCTTCTGTCTTACAAACAGTTTGTTCCATCTTTAGAGTTGGGCTTTAAAGGATATTCCTATCCAAGGCTTGCTTGTCTTGTTTCCAGATTTGGTCCTGGATGGTATAAATTTGTCCATTAAGAATTTGATCTTCTCAGATAGCTTCCATGTGTCATTTGCAGAAAGGTTCTATTTCATGTATAAAAGACTCTTGTGAAGTTTTCAGTTCTTCGTGTATCTGGCCAGTCTTCGGTGCCGTATTGGAAATTTCTACAAGTTTCTTTCTTCACTTTCATATGCTGGACTCCATATAAAATGCTTCATGGTCAGAAATTCCTGATATAACATCACAAGCAGATTGAGGAAATTCAGTGTCCATGTTAGAGTATCTACAACCCTTTCCATAAAGGCATCGTTTATGATAGTTAGTTGTGGGTATTGGGCATTATTTGTTGCTTATGTTAGTTAACACTTGTTGGAGTCTCTCCTTGCCATAGGTGTACACCACGTGGGATTCTGGTAAGGCATGACTGAAGGTGGTCAAGGTAGTTTGGATCATTTATGGATGGAGGTTTGTAGAAGGTGCAGATGTATAGGTCTCTAGCCCATTTAACCTTGCATTTGGCCCAAACTATCTAAAAATTATTGTGTTCATTAAAGTTCTTCCTGTAAATGCTGGTCAGATACATATATCTTGGGGCAATATACAGGAACCATCTGGACAACCATAACAGTAGGACTTATAATTTGCAGGGAATTTTTCAGGCGAATTTATGCTGCTGATCAAGTACCATTGATACTGGTGGCCAGGGTAGAGAAAATCTTATTCCTAAGTAGTCCCTATTCCCAGGCCCCATTATTGATTGATAGTTGACAACTAGTAATCTCATCAGCAAGTCAGATTTAAGTCCAGTGTGACGTGTTGTGGAGGTGCTTCACTGCCTGTGTGGAGGTGAAGTAGCAGAAGCATTGCTAAGTTTATTTCCTGGTCTTCTTGGGTGCAGTCACTAAGGCAGTGGTATATGTTGCTGGTTTTGAAGAGAAGTCTCAGATATTCTGGTGAAGAAATTTGGCAAGCTACATTAAATACATTCCCAGCTTACATTGGAGAGGGTTTTCAATGTGGCATATGTCATACCCATACAGACTCATGCAGGTATCATGCTTTACATAAGCCATTTACAAACTTCGTTGTAGACCCCATAATAAATTTGTTATAGTACTTCAGCCCATATAGGGTTTCACTGCATATGATTCAGTGAACAATAGGCTACATAGATAGAGAAGAACAAATTTGTTCCTACAGCCAGGTCCTTTTACTTTTGACGTGGTTATTTTCAAGATGGCAGTGAGCTGGGTGGAGAGCAGTAATCATGGATGATACCTGATCAGTAGAGGTTGTGGGTTATTACTATTATCTTGAGGTAATAAAGTGTAGATGTTTTGTTTATGATGAGGGTAAGGTGATAAGAAAAAGCAAGGCAAAGTGTTGGGATATTATTGTGATGTGATCTCTTAAATCAAATATGGAAGACACAGAGTTGCATTGTAGGATGTGCAGGTGTGAACTGCTTCAGAGTAATAAAGAATATATACAAGTCTACAATGAAAAACGTTTGGGCAGGGATACTTTGACAGCTTTTTAAGCATTTCTTCTCAACATAAGAGAATTAGGATATTATGGAAAATCTAGTTTGATATTATAAGTTGAAATGAATCAAGAGCCAGAACAGAAAATGACAGACAAGCATCCCAACATATTTTTCATGTTAAGGTAATAAACACAATTTATTTTGAGTTCAATTTATAGACATGTGTTGCTGGGTTTTTTCTTCAGTCTTTCCTTCATTTTTTAACAATGTAATCTTGCAAATAAACAACACAGCATGTTAAATGGTGATATTGGGATTCAAACTAAATAGATTATATATGGGTATAAATATTGTGAATATTTTAAAGTAACTGATATTTCTTTGAAACTGAAGAAGTATGGTATGTATTTTATAATTTCCTTTTGCACATTTTTGTTTTCTCACTGACAAAAGCTTTAGCAAAATGGTGGCAGCAAGGTACATTGAGCAAAATAGCTTTGAGAAGAGTTGAAATCTGTCTCATTCATATCAGGCATATTTTATTGTGATCGGTACAAGAAGACAATAGTGTGTCCATGTCTTGGTGATTCATTATCTGACTTGTTTATTCCAACCCACACACACATGGAAGCAATATATTATATCAGCACATACTGCTGCAGCACAATTAGACCCCATGCATGTAAATTTAATATTGATAATGATGTCATTATTTTGGAATCCTTTTCAGTGCCAGGTCTAACATTTTTTCATACATGATCTCTACTCAAAAATGCTAATTATACTTTTGTATGCATTGCCATACTTTCAAAAATATTTAGTTTAAATTAATTAACTAAATTATGATGAAAATGTTTGACAGTATTCATGCAAATGTTTAAGTAATTGGGCTTTTTTTTAAATGTGTTTTACAATGATCTTGCTTAATAATTTACCACTGCTGCCACATAATTCAATTTATTCTTGATGTAGTAGACCAAATTATCTGTCATGCTAACACTTACGATGTCAGGTTAAATTTGAACTGCTAAATCTGAAACGGACATGATGATTAGTGGTCAGGTTATCATTCCCAATTGTTTGCACAAAAAACAATAAAAACTTAGATCATTGTTGACGGTTGATCCCTCTTTAAAGTTATTATATGATGCATATAAATTTGGGGATGTATTTTTCATAAATTCAATTTTAACAAATAAATTGAACGGTACCTTGCCATTTATTACCTTAATTCATGCAGTTTGAAACAAGAACAAAATGCAATAATAAATTTAACAAATTGGTAAATCTCTAAGGATAAACTTATAAATTATAAATTGAAAATATTCCTATGGAATTGTTAAATTCTGCTAATTTTATTTGTCATTTTAGTCCTTCGATGAATACATAAAGAAGGTGAATGACATACTGAGTCAGAAGATGGCAGCAATACAGCTTCTCCAAGACCAGATGATTGCCTTCCAGATCTCAGCACAAGATGATGATGGGAATGCAGTTTAGTCTCTCCCAAGCTATAAATTTTATCCACATAGATGCCATTTGCTGTAACTCATAATACTCTAACGTGTTTTTTTTTTTTTTTAATGGATTTAGAAAGAAAGCCACCTTCAAATAAATTGGTAAATTAGTTATCTGCTAAATGTCATATTATCAGAATATGTTACCATGAATACCGTTTCACTGCAAAACTTGTAAAAGTGTGTGTTCCCAAAACATGTTAGAATGTTAATAATTTTTTGTTGAGATAATATAATTATCTAGGTTGCTGTATCCATGTAACATTTAATGCAGAGAAATTTTAAGTTAATCTCCAAAATTTTAAAAAATTCATATTTTTGCCACTTCATTCAAAATACAATTAAAACAATAGAGCTTCAAAGATTTACTTAACTCTGGTTCCTTTTGCAGACTTTTAAATTACAATAATATAAATTTACTCATCATATCTAAAAATGGAGTTTTTAGCTTGGGTTTGTAATACACATGCAGACAGTTTCCTGACTACAGAATATGATAGCAACAAGATGCTGCTACTGGCAAAAAAAAACATTTTTAGGTCTTTGAACTGTGATAATGACAATATTTATTGATTCCATGCAAACTTTTTGTAAAATACAATAATTTTGTCTGCCGTCTGATTGACAAGAGAGTGATCTGACTTTTCAATTACTGTTGGCATCAAATTGAAGATTCAATGTTAATGTTTTCTAAAGTCATATATCTGTGACATCAACCACTGCATTAGAATAAAACTTGTGCTTATGTGAGAATTTTTCATATTTCAGTAATTGCACAATATTTTCAGTTATTATTTGTACTTCTAGATAAAAGCATTTTTTGGCAGTTTGGCTTTATAATTATATTTTTAATCTTTAGTTATTAAAATACACATATGAAAAAAATATTTCCAAATCATATGTCCAAATACTCATGTCATATTTACGATAATATTTTTAAAAACCCTGGGTAAATCACTGGATAAGATCTAGAAAAGATATTTTGTGTTATAATTATCAATACTGGTATGGAAATATATCAAAATTAATATGCCCACATTCAGCAAAGCTTCCTGTTTCATGCATACAATCCAAATAGAAGCTAATATCATCTTGGATGAAAGCAGTCTCTGAAATGAACATTGTGCATTGTTACAAACACTTACCTATGTCCTAAACAAGGTGTCTGGGAAACATTGAAAAATTTATAGTGTGATACTTCCAACAGTATGGATTTTGATAAAAGAACTTAAAGTATCTATAGTTATCATTTTTTTTCTTTTAAAAAATGTTGTGTGCTTTCTCTGCAGTACTGACAAAAAAAACTGCATTTTTACTGTTATTGTTATTATTGTATTGTAATTATTCATCATAACTGCCAGGTATTTTAAATATGAAGAAATCTGGATATCACAAAAGCTTTGTTATAAATCTCAAGTTTGAAAGAAAACGGTGAAAGGTAACCATTACTACAATCATTGGTGTCTCCATATTTTTTGACTCGTATGTACATGAGATGTGGAGTGAAAAATCCAAGTGGCAATGAGTCATGAAAATTAATCAATACTTTTGTATGAAAGTTCAAATCATTTATTTCTTTCTTGATCACGTTGATCAAATGAACAATGTTATTATAAAATAATCACATGCTTTTTGGTTATATACACCACTGAGCTAACTTGGTTAATGATACATTTCGGAGGAAAAGAACTTAACATGACAGACAGACTTGTACTATGTCCCTAACTATGTCTTCTGTCTTATGGAAGCCACTACTGTATATACTCACTTATAAGTTCAGTCAAACTCTTTTTCTTCTTCTGGCTGTTAAGTGCTGTCTGAAGAGGGGTCAGTCACATGGGTTCTCTTTCTCCATTCAGCTCTGTCACCAGTATTTTTGCCATGAGTCTGCGTTTCTTGAGATCCTGCTGTACATAATCTATATTTCCTTCTGCCATCCTTGGCTCCATTGTCCATACATTTCTGTCTTCATGATTCTTCTGATGCAGTTGTTTTCTTCCCTTTGTTCCATGTGCTTATATCTCTCTCTTGTCTGGTTTCAAGAACCTTGTCTGTGATACAAGCTTCCTCAACGGGAGATGTCTTCATTTCCTTTCCTCTATTTAAGTGAAATGCCAAGTATCCAGCATAGCATTCTCATTTCTATTCTCTCTAGTTCTTCTTCTTTCCTCCTTAGTGTCCATGCTTCTGCTCCATATACCAACATTGGTCATATAATTGTTTGGTATACTTTTCCTTACACTGGGACTGGCATCTTCTGATCACGAACTTAACCTAATAGTTCGAATCTAAGATTCGGTGAATGTGGATATGTAAGAAAGCTTGCCAGTAATAGCTTATCGTGGGTCAGTGGTTCTTTCCACGGATTTCCTGGTTTCTTCCTTCACCATCAATACTGGCCGCAATGTATAGCCTATCATGTGCTGAAAAATAGCATTAAGCCCCACAACAACAACAACTAAACCTAATAAATCTTTCCAGTTATGCCTGACTGTCTTTATCCTCTGCTTACATCCTCATCATCATCCCTTAGTGTTTGCCACCGATCCCAGATACTGTCACTGACAGCAAAGGAAATGTACTGAAGCAATTGGAAACTTCCAAGGTCTTCAATTGCTTCAGTACATTTCCTTTGCTGTTGGTGATTACCAAGGGTTCCTCAATCTTTGAGCATACGATGGATTCTGTTTTGCAAGCATTGATTTTAAGGCCTCTGCTCTCTAAGGTAATTTGCCATCTGATGAACCTTGTTTTAAGGTTTGTCTCTGAATCTTCTACTATAATCAGATCATCAGCGTATAGCATGTTCCATGGTACCTCTCACCTTGCAATTTCACTGACGACATCCATTACAATAAGTCAAACTGCCAACAACAAAGATCCAGTACTGCCATAGCATAATACGCCTGCACATTAAGGTCTATGTTGTTTATTCTACTGATTACTCCTGATAAACTGCACAGAACCAGATCTGTCAGTGCATTATGTGATAGCAGATCCAGGTCTCTGTGGTTTGCAATTGGACTTGTCTTATAAGTGAGTACACAGTATTTCAGTGCACTACCATAATCATGAAGGACTTATGTCAGTTGCTCAACTTGTGTAGCATGGGTATGAATTCACAAGAAACCAGCAAATTAACAGGACTCAGCAGTCCGAGAGAGAGACAAAACTGATAGCTATAAAGGTCCAAAGTACATAATTTATAAATGCAGATTACAACCTTTTCTCGCTCACTCACACTCGCTCCTTACACAAGGATACATAAAATTTTAAGTGACTTTTTTCAATGAATACAATTTAGATGTAAGAGATTTAGAGTTTGTAATGCTGTATTCACTAGAGAGGTGAAATATGAGTGACTGGCCGATTGAAAGTGTCATGCTAGTTGGGAATATCCAGCCCTAGAAACTAACAAGCCAAGTTGCAACAGTGTTTATTTCAGAGGTGGCTAACTTCTTAAGTTAGTGAAGTTTCTAAAACTTAGCAGTTATCCCTGACAACAGGTATACCAAACTCATCTTTACACACTGAGATGAAAAGTCATTCATAACAGGACATCTTTTCCAATAACTATATACCAACTCCTCATAATTGTCTTGTCTTTCAAACATATTTATTTTTGTAGCTTTTTTACTTTGCATTTGTAATGCTGACATCAATTTTTTTATCACTATTTCTGTAGTTTCCACAAATATTCTTTTATTCTTTTAAATATGTTTCCATTTCCATTAAATTTCTTTTAAGCTATCATTTGAAGTTTACATTTGATTGATTCCATCATGATAAAAGGAATGGTAAAAACAGAATTGATAATCTGGGTTTTCAGCAAACATGCTTCATATTTTTCTTATTTGTCATCATACAATTTTAATGGTAACAGTTTGTTCCAAGTTGTTTCTTTTGTTTGTCCAAGTGTTTATTAGCTTTTTATTCCAGTGGCAGGATTATGTACTTTATTTTTCGTATTAATGTCCCCTATTAAAATTAGATCTTTAGAAAAGCATTCATTATGAAACACCATCAATGGTGAAAATTTTGGTGAGTTTCATTGTTGCAATTTTTGTGACCAGGTCACAAATCACAAAATCAGATCTCCTGGAAATGGTGTACAACCACTGAATTGTTGCAAAGTCACAAAGTTGAACACTGAAATATTTCAAAATAATAAATTACCAAACATGGAAATGTCCTCATTGGTATTACCATATATTCTCCCTTACAAATCCAGTCCAACTGCAAACTGCTCAGACCTAGATGTGCCATTGCAAAATGCACTGTGCAGTTTGTTAGAAGTAATCAGTAGAACTTAGACAAGTGGTTGACAAAATATGGATCATGACCTGGTTTTATCCATGTATATCATAGGTTTCCGATTTAAAAATCACATATCCTGCCTAAGCCCTGGAGACAGTTGCCTAAGCCTGACATAGACCCTGCTGGCATGTCATGCAACAGCAGATCTGGGTTGATGTTGTTTGCAGTTGGACACGACTTGTAAATGCTTTTCAGTATTGGAACTATTAAGTACTGTATACTGCTTTTCTGTGTGTCTATGAATTATTAATTAGAATATAGTTTGTGATTTCTCTACATAATATATTTCCCAACTTAATTTTATTGTCTCAAAGATGTGCTTACAGCCATGCTTGTTAGCTGTAAGTGAAATTGGCATTACATATTACTATATATTGACAGGTAGTATGCTTTACAGGGAACAATTTATTTTTTTTTTTCATTTAATGAATTTATTGACTATTTTCTCTATTTGTTTACTGATTTATTTATTTTCATACACTCTTTGAAAAAGAGAATGTTTTTTTGTCTGTTGATTATAGTATTTACTGCCTTTATAAAGTTTTAATTAAATACTAATGAGTATGGTAGTACTAATTATACAAAAGTGCTAATGATACAGAAGTACTAATGATACAAAAGTATTAATGATACATAAGTACTAGTGATACAGAAGTACTAGTGCTACAAAAGTATGAGTGATAAAGAAGAACTAGTGATACAACATGCTAGTGATACATCTGGCCATTCTTTATGCTCACAATGTAGATGCAAGTTTTGTTTATTTATTTATTGTCTGCTTTCCAAGTTTTAATCTATGCAAATTTATTTAAATTTCTGTCCAAAAATTAATTGTATTGTTTATAAAAGAACATTAAAACAGTTTTAATTGCAATTTTGTTGTGAAACTGTCATTAAAACTACATTTCATTTTCATTTTTTATAAGTTTAATAAATTGTAGAAAAATATTATAAATTGATGAGATTTTGGAGTGATGTAATCTGTCAGTTAAAAGAAACCATATTGCCTGGAAGAAAGCCTCTACCTTAAATAGGTAATGCCAGCCCCATGGCTTTAACCTGGGATCACAAAGGTGCAAAGAAAGTACATTACTGTCATACTGTCCAGGCCCTGAAAATTTTCATTGAGACGACATGGAACTGCAAGAGATGTCAGACATAAAAAAAAAATCTTTAAAATGGTGGAACATTCAATTCTGAATATTATGCATACTGATAGCACAATGTCATAAGGTTGATTGATTGGTGGGTGTTTAGCATGACATCAACACAAGAATTACAAAATTCAGGGAGTTCCAAAGATTTTGGATCCATAGAAACATTGTAGCAGCTGACCTCAGATTTAATGTTTTACCTTCAGACCCCAAAATATATAGGTTTCTTTCTTACTTGCAAAGTCATCCACAAAATTTGGTTAAGGTGTAGAACTAGAGCAACTTATTCTGAAATAAGTAACAGGTAGATGGGCAGATGGACATAATGGCAATATAAGCTCCTTTTTTTCTGGCATGATATTGCAATTACCAGAACCTGACCAAATCTTAAAGGCCCACACATGCTATCAAAATATTCAGTATAGTGGGGGGGGCATTCATAGACAAAAGTAAGGAATTTTGCTTTTGATGAGTAAATCTTGCCACTTTCTCCTTAGTTCAATGGGTGCTTGGTGACTATTACCAAAGCTTATTCTTAGCAATAATACATTGTTAGTTAAGCTTAAACATTTGCAACCCAAAAGTTTAAAAAGATGTTATGAGATTTGAACAGATGTCTGACATTTTCCAAACTAGGATATTTTCTTTTTCTTTCTTTCTCTTGGTCAACTTACCACTGAAGTAGTTCTGTATTGTTCAGGGAACAACTGGTGAAGATTTGAGGTTATATAACTATGTCTAATCTTGATAGGTCTTATGTGTTAAAATTCAAATACAGCAACACACAATTAACAGTTTGGATAATCAATCAGTGACACTTGGTACCTCCTAATCTGTTATCTATGACCAATGACTGGGGCATTAGCTGTTGCCTGGTGTCCGTGACTGAACAGTTCTACCTAATGGATGTAAACATGTGGGAACAAAAACTGGCAAAGTAGATTAAATGTTATCTTACCTTAAATGCTCTTTTATTACAACCAATCCAAATGCAAATAACATGGACCCAGATCGGCCATGATCACATATTCCACTGGCTGATCATGGTTCATGATGTTATATGGATTACTCCTAACAAACTGCATAGACCATGATCATCCAGTGCAATATGTGATAGCAGTTCTGGATTTGTGCAGTTGGATCCAGTTTATAAGCTTTGATAACTAAAAGGATTGGATGAACTCGGATTTTCAGGTTAGCTCATTTGTATAAAAAGCAATAAATAAGTAACATTTTTAAATTTTGGGGGCAAATATTCAAAGTTTTTCTACACAAGTGAGTGCTAGTGAACTACTGATTTCCAAATTCACTGCTCCCTTTGGTAACTCACAAACCTGCTTAAAATGTGAGGGCAGACATACATCCCATATTTTTTTTCTAGAAAATTCCAAAAGGATTCACCCCTATTTGTTCATTGTGAAGAAAAGCCAATAAAAATTAGTAAACAAAACCATGACATATTGATTGTTTTATCGTAGAAAAAGGTAGTTCCAAAATTTTTTATCAACATCATGAAACTTTTATTAAGAAGTCCTATATTTTGTTAAATTTTCCTAGCCCAGAAAAATTCTCTGTACATTATAAATAACAGAAATAAGTAACTAACAGGGGATGGGCAGATGGACATAATGGCAATATAAGCTCCTTTTTGCTGGCATACAGAAGTGACGTCACAAATAACAGAACCTAACCAAGTCTTGGAGCCCACACATGCTATCAAAATATTCAGTGTAGTTTTTTGAGGGCTGTTGCTATTGATGAATAAATCTCATCACTTTCTCCTTAGTTCACTGGGTGCATGGTGACTATTACCAAAGCTTATTCTTGGAAATAATACATTGTTGAGCTTAAACATTTGCAACCCAAAAATTTAAAAAGATGTTATAAGTTTTGGACAGACATCTGACATTTTCCAAACCAGGATACAATATTAGATGAAATTTCAATCAGTGGAAATGTTGGTAATATCTACTTGTAACATTAAGAAATAAATAATGAAATGATTTTTGTCAAGTAAAATTCCTGCTTTAGTTCCACCTCTCCAGTTTCAGTGTAATCATAAATGTGACCATCAAACTATGTCCATGACCATTTCTACGAGAACCCAATCAACTGCCGACTGTTTTTTTTATTTATGATTTGCTAATATATTTTGTTTTATTCTCACAAAAGCAGACCTCTTTTCTATTCCCCTTTAATTGTCTTTTGTATAAAATTAATTAAAGGGGGTGGGATTAAAAAGAAAGTTAAAAGACAAGCTAATCCTACCTGCATAAAAACTGGTAGTCACAATTGTGTATCAATTAAACTCATTTTAACCGACTTGAACACCATTACAAATATTATATTGTGTAAGTAAACTAAGCTTTTAAAATTATACTAGTCATTCACAAATGTGATCAAATATATCAAGGCAACCAAGTGAAAGGAGTACTTGGTGAATGCAAAGTTTTGTATACATATTCTATACACATGGATAATAAAGGAGAAGCGAGTTCTGAAGTTTGTAGCAAACTCACAATTCCTGAATTGGCACTAACAGATTTCCTCAAGGATGAGCAAAAGTTTTACTATTACTTGTAATGAAATCATGGCATTATTATTTTTAATAAGAAAGCAATTTTAGATAAACTTTGGTGGTTATTTCACAAAATAAATGTCTCTACTTTAAAAAAAAAATTCTTTTTGTAATGCATGTCATCATCTTTCAGAAATTGTTTATCTTGAAAATAAATGTAATTTATACCAAAAAGCAAACAATTTATTATTAAAGGGTTCATCCATAAAGGACATCTTCAAAATGGGGGGAGGGGTGTTGTTTAGATGCGGACAAGTGGGGAGGAGGTTAATGAACCTTGTGGACAACTGCAAGCTAATATTTTTTGTTGTGATATTCTGTGTTGAAAAGCTGTTTTAGGCCTACTGCGTGTATTCCAGTATGTTTTGCGGACATCCTTTATGGGTGATCCCTAAGTATAAATTATTGTTAATTTCAGTTTGTATGATTTCTGTTTATTTTTTTCTTTGTTTTGAGCTAGATGTTGTGATTAGATCAGTAAGCATTGTATTTTGTGAGCACCAGCTTTTACACTGTCAGACCAATGAGCAGTGTATAATGCTAGATGGGGATGTCCTAGCCAGTGTGTGTGTGTGTGTGTGTGTGTGTGTGTGTGTGTGTGTGTGTGTGTGTGTGTGTGTGTGTGTATATGTGTGTGAGAGAAATTTGGATTTTTAACACTGCTTTAACAACATTTCAGCCACATCGATACAATGTCTGAAATGTGGCAGTTTATAGTGATGTCCAGCACTGAGACATCATGCCCCAGACGTGTAGCATTATGTATCACACTGTCACATTATCCCGACACCAGGTCAACCAGTCCTAACACTATTGAAGGTATAGTAACAACTACATTAAATAATAAATTTTTAAAATGTTGGCATAATTTAGAAGGCATTAATACTGCCACCCACCATGAGACACAACTACTATGCGTTGCAGGACAAGAATAAACTTTTTCCAGATATTTATTTTTTTCTCACCATGGACACATCATATGACTGACAAAGGTATAAAGGCTATTTCACCATAATTTCATTGAATTTTATGCAACCCATCACTCATATTTGCAACTTCACATTCACTGTTTATTACAGCAATATTAATTATAATCGGTTCCAAGTAATGGCTACTTTTGGAGGTTGGGTGTTGTAATTACAGGCATGCTGCGTTGTTAAAAAGATGTGATTGAGTAGAGTTATATAAGAACTTAATCAAAAATGTAGATTCATAGCACAAAAAAGTTTCAATGAAGATCACATTGACATAGTTAATGTTAGGTTTCAAACACAATTACATTGCATTTATCAGGTGAATTTCATCAGTGGTTATGATTCCATGAATTAGTTTGTAAAATCCAAATGAAATCCAATCATTTTGCAATTCAATCCAGATTTCATAGTGAATCTAGAAGACCAGGACCGTTAGTTCTCCAGCAAACTGTCGTAGCTGTGTAGGGTAGGCGGCAGCTACATTGGGGATTTAGGTGGTAGAGAAAACAAAAATTATCTAGGCTACATATTTATTTGACAGTTTCTTTTAACCATACCAAATTCAAATTCAAAAAAGCTCTAACCATTTCAGCCACTGTATATCTATCCACCTAGCGGACTTCACATGAGACATGCTTATATAATATTTCTATAACTGGCCTATTTCTGGTACCCAGAATCTCTGTTTTTTACATTAAACTAAACATTTGATATCTCACTAACGTGATGTCCAGAAGTTGATTTGAAAACATAATTGGTTATAATATATCTGATCAGACACACTCACTTTCAACCTCTCCCTCAAAATATAAATCTTAAATAAATGTAGTTCATGTGTAAGGTATTGGCAAAGATTGTCAGAGTTCAAGTATAAAATATCAATTTCTCTTAAATCTATATATAAGTTACTCTTGCCAATGAGAGGTACTTAATCTACTAACTTCTCTAATATCATCAACATTTTCAAAATCTAAAACTAGTTATAAGTCCTGTAAATAATCATTTAATTATTTTGCATAAACACAAATGCCTATTGTTCTCACATACTATATAGACCATACAGCTAGACCTGTTAAACCAAATTAGTTAATGTCCATAAGGGCATGGGATGAGTTTGCTGTAAAAATTCTGCTTGTATTGTTTTTAGACAGCAGAAGCAGAACATTTCTTGAAAAGTAGATTCTATCCAATATGGATATGTACAAGACAAGAAAATTGGAAAACAGTTGAATCATATCAAATGTCCCTACTACATTTCACCTAAATTTATTTGTAGTTTCATTTTAAAACTTTGAACTCACTTATTTTAGTATGTGACAGTATAAACTACATTCAGGGTTAAAGATTATATGTATTTCAAGATCAAGGGAAATAACATGCCAAAATAGATACATGTATAGGTATCTAGCAATTCCAATCTTCAATCAATTAATCAGTCAATGAACCATGTAACCAATCAGCTTATTGGTATGCAAAGTAATGAACCTTGACAAGGGGAGATAATGAAATGGCACCAGTCATGATCATTCACAGTTGCATTTCCAAGACTAACCAAAACGAAATAAATTTTAGAATAGTACAAAACATTCATTTTAATTAAATATCTCATATTTTTCATAGGTTTATACAATTCTTGGTGAGTTTTTTAACTGATTACCAGTTTACATATATATTGTACATATATAAACACACATCTATCACCACTTTGAGAAAGTCGATTTAACTGTACTACAAAAACAAAAGCATAAACTAACCAGATCTTTGACAGAAATCTTAGATTTAATTTTATGAAAACAAAAGCATACAAACTGACTAAATCACATTTGATAAAATATCACAACTTGATCATCAAATCCTTGATGTGTATTATTTCAAATATTTAATTTATGAAATCTTTACCTTGCATAATAAATTTGTTTTCTTGTTCTTGCACGACTTGAGATTTCTTTACAAAATGCAGTAAACACAAGTTGCTTTACATGTGGGTTTAATGTCCCTATATACTTTAATCTCAACATATATTAATTTAGTGAGGAGGACATATATACAGATTTACCAATTTTCTGTCGAAGGATATTTTAGTGTCTTGGTTATTAACATGCAATCATTTCATTACACAAAAATGTGTGCAATTTCAATCAATGAATACAAAATGGTTTTGTTAATTGTTTACAGGATTTAACATAAGATTTATTCCTCAATTAAATTTACAAACTGGGTGACATAAAACTAAAAAGGCCTATTGTTGATCAGTGACCAAATGTTCCAATCAATCAGTAAAGTCAGCAATTTAATCTTTACTGCAATTTTTCATTACAAAATAGCAGTCTAAATAAATGATGTCAGTACATTTTCAAATCTTTTACAAATCTAAAAATATTTGTATAACCTTTGTAAATAAATAAAGATGCAGGTGGTATACAAATGAAAGCTCTGCAAAATGTGCTGTATAATGTACCTGCAAGTCCTGGTGGGATGACAGAGATATTTGGTGAGGCAAAGAGAGATTCCTGTGTTAAGTCTGGTTTCAGCTTGGATGAAGTATCTGCCATCATACACTTTTTACCAGTTATTAGAAAGTACATGCCTGTAGTTTGAGCAAAACAATATGACTACATTAACCATTCTGCTCAAACACAGATATGTAAAGAAAAGTAACAAGGAATCATTTTGAGTCGTCATTTAATATCAAGTCTTTATTTAAAATGACTTTATGAATCTGAGAACATAATTGTATATTTCAATACTGCATGATAAACTTTCACAAACCAATAAATTTTTTAATACTTGTTAACAGTTTTAAAAAGAAAACTCTTTGATGAACAAAACATACAAATGAAAATTATTATTTCATAAAGACAGGTGATAATGACAATTTCAGATTCAACAGAACCGGTATGAAAATATTTGTTTACTAAACTGACACAATTTTGGTAATAACAGAAGAATTTTACAGTTATGCATGTCTCTTTTCCATTAAATTCATACAAGATTTGGTCATATGTTTTCATTTTCAAAATTCCATCTTGAAACTGCACATATCTGGCTTTTTGTTCTTTTCACAAGTTCTGACAGGATTTTTGTGATATAAAGAACTCACCCAAAAAACTGAAATAAACTTGTACATGATTAAATATCCCAATCAACAAATTCTGCAAGGTGACACAACAGTTATGTCTCTTCAAAAATTCAGCTATTTTTGGGAAGAATAATGCATTTAAATGCAATATATATATATATATATATATATATATATATATATATATATATATATATATATATATATATATATATATATATTCTAAGCATATTTTTTCTCTGATGACCTCTATGTAAATGTATCAAATGTCATCAATTGCACTCCTTAAATTCTGTCATGGGAAAAAAAAATACTTGAGGGATTTTTTGGATTTTCTTCTGAGAATGAAAATATACAAAATTTTATACTATAATCAATGACACAGGCAGGTACCTAATGTCATGACAATTTTTGGGGCATTTTGTTGGTTTTAACATCATTTGCAATACACTACTGTTATATCCTGCAAAGGAAATGTAAACTAATGCCTTCTCAAAGATGCACTGAGGTAGCCAAACACAGGTCTTCTTTTTCAGTTATCAAACCTGTGACCCTAAAATTACAAGCCTGATGCTCAACCAATTAAGCTTCCATAGCTCCTGCAGTACATTTTTTACAATTAAAGACAAAGCAATATAAAATATACTGTTTACCTACTTACTGTGCAGAGCTGCACACTCAACTGTCGTTAAATGTAGATGACATTCAGTAATGTCAGAGCATACTTGGGTGGTTACTTTTAAATCCTAACTAGACTAAATGATACTCAAAGTTGATTTATAAAAAAAAAAAAAACACTACTTTTATTTTGAAATTCTGTAGACATGTTTGATTAATATATTTAAGCAAACTTGTGACCTGAAGGACATGATTATGTTAACTAACAGCATTTTAAAATCAACAAACCTGGATGTACAATTCATTGAATGTCGACATGACCAAAAATAGAGAAAAAATTCAATGTACATCTGTTTCTATCATATAAAGGACACCTGTAGATGAAAGTAAAAGCATTTTCATATTCTTGAAGTATCTTTTAAAAATAGCTTTTACTGTATTTAATGATACAAAAAATAACAATACAAAGATTTTAAAATGCTCATTATCGTCAGCAGTGATATGCAATGATTTTTTAATGGAGCCTAATTCTTGTTATACTTTATTGTTTATACTAGAATCCATGTAAGGTAAAACAAAACAAAAAGACAACATGGGAGAAAAGGAGGAGGTAGATAATATTGATGTTTTGATAATACTGATGGTTTGGTTAGATTTGGTGTTTTATGCACTGCAATTAATGAAGGTTATATTGTAGCCAGACAAGTTGAGCAAAGTGCCTTGTCGGAGTAGTCACCATGGTACCCAACCAAGGCTTATGCAATGGTAGGAAATTAACCTTCACCCTTCTAGTAGCAAGTCTAATGCATTAACCAATGATCCAACTCACTCTTAATAACAATTAACTAGTTTATGGACTAATATATGAATTAATATCAAAATGTCAAAAGATATAATTTACTGGAATGTGCACATAATTAGTAAGCACAAATGACTAGAATATAATTACATGTCTATAAAGAATAAAAGACATTACAACCTTAAATTACTCCCATATCTACACATGTGCAGCAATTCCCTAATGTGAACATTGCAGATTCCAATTGCCATTACATAATGTGTTAGTGAAATCAGCTTGATGCTGTCAAAAGGCTATCACATGTGGTATGGCCATTACTGCCATGGATGTACCAGATTTTAATTAAACATACTGTTATCAATATGAAAAAAATTAACCACGCAACAGGAAATTACAGTTTGGAGTAAATGGGCTGTTCCTTTCTTTCCTTCATTTCTTTTCTTGCCAGATAAGACTTTAAATGTGGTCAAACAAATTGGTTTTCTGCTGAAAAAAATACACAAATCATATTTATGTATAGTAATTAAGAAATTGCTGTTAAGATACAATCCATGAAACTAGTTATGAATGCCAAGAAATTAATACTAGAAATTGGAACCTAAACAAAGTGGGATGGATGGGTGGGTGGGTGGATGGACAGTCAACTGGGAAAAATAACTGCTTAATGAAACATTTTAAGGAACTTTTTTGTACAATTCAGAAAAAGTTTTGTCACAATTTGGACGTTTAAAAGTTGTACCATGAAATTTTTACAACTAGTTAAAAATATGTTTCTCCATAGTAGGCATTAAACAACAAATTGTATCCGTCCTTAAAGGTCTACTAGTGCACTCACACGACTTTCGTTTATATTATAAATTTAACTTTCATGAAGCTATTTATTTGTATAGGTCTTAAGTGTTGTGATATACCTCATTATTAATGAAAATAATGATTACAGAACATCGATTTTTTTTTTTATTGTTGGAGGCAGAACGCTTCTAGCTCATTTCGCGCTAGGAAATTTTCGTAAGACAAAACGGAAGTGACGTGATGTAGGGTACACAACTTTCCAATTTTCATTGGATTACGTTCAACAAGTGGAGCCGTGTGTGAAACAAAATGGTAAAAAGGTGTATTGTTGGAGGTTGTAGCAATACAACACGAAAAGGAGTGAGTTTGCACTCATTTCCTACTAATCCTGTTTCAAGGCATCAATGGATTAAGCAGATACGAATGACAAGAAAAGACTGGACAGAGCCGACTAGTGACAGGCGAGATAGTCAAGTTGTCTGTAGTGACCACTTCAGAGAAGAAGATTTCGATCCTGCCTTTAAAATTAAAGAGTCATTTGGGATTAAGACCATTAGACGACTCCTACCAAATGCAGTTCCACGTGTGTTTTCTCACCAAATAACCCAGAGTACATGCACACCTGATCAACAAAAATCAATGGTTACGACAGGCCTAACAACACGTAGCCCGAGTGGAGCTTTTCAAAAGCTAGAGCAAGCAAGGGTAAAAAGTTTATCGAGGTTAACATGCTATAGTATTTGTTGTCAACCCTACACTCTTGCCACAAATACACATAGCTTACAAGTGATTAATGGGAGATGGTGGTTTTAGTGGGAGGGTGTTTGCAAATCAATAGGTCCACACTAGTCCAAGTTTCCTCTGACCCTTGCCACCCCATTTTTTTTTATATTTGGGCATTTTTGTTTGGGTGTAGGGTCAGACTCCATTGCCTATCGAAAAGTTAGAATTCGCAGATACCAGTTGGTGTCTACATAGTCCTACCACATAAGACCCATCACGAGAGCACCTAAACAGCATGTGCTGTCTTCCATTGTAGAATCTTGTCCGCATTGAGTGGCCGCTTACTAACCGGCTTAGCAAACATTAATGACCATTCATCAAGATATACTTGCATGAAATCGATAGGAATATGATTTATTTTCACAGATATTGCAAGTATATCGTTTATTATATCTCTAATCCGCTAACAGTCTAGCCGAACCTATAGCGTTGATAAATTTTGACCTGAAGCTTGCAATTTACATTCTGAGTCACATGACTTCACAAATCTCGCGACCTACTTGTCACTGATTTCATAGTTTAAATAGTAACGAGATATCAACAATTTGGCCATTTCTAATGTTGCTGTAGGAAAACAATTTTGAACATATAAATGAAAGTCACGTAATATTTATTGAAAAATAAAAGAACATAAACTTCTAAAAATATTTATTCTGAAGACAACGATCAGAAATATGTGAATGTTGCAGCAACCACACGAGTCTGCAGTTTTATCAATACAGCACGACGAAATTTCTGACTACATGAAATCACATTAACGATATTATTTTATAATACCGTTAATGTGATTTCATGTAGTCAGAAATTTCGTCGTGCTTTATTGATCATATTGCAGACTCCTGTGCAGCAACTTGTGGGAGGGGATAACATTAAACGAGCGGAGAGTAGGCCAAAGTGGTAGTCACGTGATACAAACGAACTACATCGCTGACATGCTTAATACTTGAATGTTTTCTCCACTTTGCTACGATACAGACAGGTTTCTATTTGTTAGAATAAGCATGTTGATTATTAAGTGCGAATTATATTTATGTATAAGTATTACGTGACTTTTAATTAATATTTTCGAATTCTATGTACAACAACTTTCCAAATGGTTTATTGTTGATATCACGTGACTATTGGACCTCTGGTGTCATTGACATGTAGTTTACGATGTATTCTCTTCTCCGAGAGTTAAGACCTGCATCTAAAATGCACATTTTGGAGTTATTTAGTGAAAAATGAACATTGTGATATATAATGTGTATTAAGCAATAGTAGACCTTTAAAACTGGATAAAATGCTATATAAAAAAATATATAATAGGATCACCTATTATTTTTTGGGTAGCAATAGAAAGAGGGCAGTGGGTGGGCTTATTTCAGTATGGTAATGTGGAGTGGTAGGGCACATAATAGTCACCCCATATTTAAAATGAAAAATTTGTAATGAAACATATATACTAGTATTTTCCCATAGCGACTTTCACTGATCTATCATTTTGCAATACTGGAAATCTTTTCTCCCTTGTTGGTATGATATAGTACAGCTAGGTAAATATTACCTGGGTCCATCTGTTCACTTGTCTTGCAAAATTATTACTTGTGTGTGTGTATGTTGTGTGTGTTATTAAATCATCTAATTTTATTTACTGATGATTTTTTAGAAAATATAAATTAAATGAGTCTTATGAAAAATTCAAGATTTTTTAACAAAACTTCAGAAAATGATACAACCAACATTTTACAAAATTCAAGTGTTTTTCAAGCAGCTTCCAAAACTGAAGTATTCTGCAAGTGTGTGTGAACCATGAGATATTCTCTACATCATTTTTTGCATCAAAGTAAAACAATGGGAAGGTCAACTTTTTAAAGAAATAATACATCAAGATTAAATCATGATTTTTAGTACATGCATCCACCAAATATGTGAATGTATATATATATATATATATATATATATATATATATATATATATATATATATATATATATATATATATATATATATATATATCATCTTTATCTGGCAATGCCAACATTGAAATAACTGAAAAGCAGACTTTACTTTTTGTTGTTACTCAGTAACCCCTAACATGTACAATCAATGCATCTGTCAATTAATGAAGGAAGCAAGATATTTTCCAATAAATTTCCTAACTATAAAATGTTGGTGACTGAAACCTAATATATTTCATACCTGTCAAAGTATGACTCAGACGTGGTATACTTTGTATGTGTTAGTGTTAAGCTATGTTCTGGACAACAAAGTTTTCTTTCTCTGGAACTTCAGAAAATCTTTTGCAGTCTCTACATCTCACTATATATACTTTTTCATTTTAATGCCATTCACAATAATGACATTTGTGCTACTGTGCTAATTTTTAAGCCATTGCTAGCATCATAAGCTGTGACATAACTCACATAAATGCATCTGAAGCTACTCAAATTTATGAATGCCATTTGGTGGAATAAATTGATTCATCTCTGAGAAATTTTTTCACATTGACAAAAGAACAATTTATCAAGGACAAGCCACTTACAGACTTTAACAAGCCAAACAACAAAATTCCTTCAGCATGGTAAGCAAAGAAATAGGCTTACAACTGTAAAGATATGCAATGCAAGACAATACTGTTAATGCTACTACTATAAATTAGAGTAATCTCCCTTGGATCCTCATTGCATATAAAAATGGAATGCATTGAGATTATTCTACTTAATGCCTTAAAATAAATATAAACATATATGCAATTATTTTTCTTATTTTCATATTATTATGTATGATCTTCTGAGTAAAATGGTACATTAACAATGATTTTATTCATGAAAATAAGCTAATTATGCTTATTTTTGCTCTAGCATACCTACTTTGCTATGAGGCATGTTTGGGTAAGTAGTGACCTTCATTATGGGGAAATTAGAAGTCTTAGAATATAGAAATAAAGTCAACTTAAATTGAAAAATGTTGCAAATAAATAACAGAAATACATAGTGAAAATGTTTCATTTCATTTATTTGCAATGAAATTAAAAAATAAATAACAAAGCAAATTTGCTTTCTTCCATATCAAAAAATTAGTTAATATTTTACCCTTTGACCTTTATGAACCTCACCTTTTATATCCCTTTTATAACTGTAAAATTTATTGTTGACATCTTAGGAATAAATATGGTTAGTTTCATGTTCCTGTCTATCAGCATAACACTGGTTGCTATGTTGACAAAATGCAATGCACATTTTTTAAAATTGTTCACTTTTTATCATAAGGAGGGAGGGGCTGTACCGGTTTAAGACTCTGACTCTAATAAATGCTGTTCTGAGGGGGAAAATATAGGACAATTATTACAAAGGACTGTTTTGATGCTTGCGAATTAAATATTTCAGCCATACAATCAAAATTAAATCATACAATAATAATTTCTATATACTCTTTATGGTGGCGCTCACCAGTTATTATGTACTTTTGAGAGAGTGATGTATGTAAGGTGAAGTTGTTTGCATTTTAAACATGCACAGTGGAGAGAATGTTGGCATACCTATATACTACTTTCACGTAATGTGGATGAAATTTCTTTGGATATTGTACTTTTGGAAATTTTAAATGAGCTTAGGACACTGCGAACTAAAATGACTGCTCCCTTGTGCTCCAAAAATCAACCAAAATTTGTCTAAAGTACACTATTCTTGGCAGCTATTAAAATATGGAAAATGAATTTTGCCAAACTAGATAATACCAGCTTCTAAAAGTGCAATGACTGAATTACCAAATACATAAATTTAAAAAAAGTTATTGGCTCTTTTTTTTACAATTTACCTCTGAAGTTCGAGAAGTGAAAATGAGCAAGTAGAGCTAGCACTTTTTTGAAAGGTGCACATCTGCAGTAAGGCCAAGCTGTATACTCTCTAACCCATATTACACCCATCAATCATACATCAAAGTAAAGGGAATTAAAAGTTCTTTGAACAATACCTAAGATATACAAAATCTCTTTTAAAAAACCAGTATAACTAGTGAGGAAACCCAGGGAAACTCTTTTTCTTTAAAATTTTATCCCTATGCTAAATATGAAACTGTAGAGTGCCACCTTAACTAAAGAAATTAAGATCCTTAAATAATTTCTTTCTTTGACATTTTCATGACTGCATTAGTTTTAAGTTCATATGCACCAAACTTATTTTTTAGGCACTGCGTTGAACACAAACTACCCTATTACATTTAATTTTTCATACCAAAAATAATTATTATTTTCAGTGTATTGAAAATTTGCATGTAAAAAAAGTATCATTTGGTGGTACTGACTGTGTATATAAAATAAAAGTATCGTAACTGAACAAATTCTATGGAACAACCTCTAATCAATAACCTAACACAAATGCACAAAGTAAACTTATATTTTTTTGTCTCATTCTGCTCTCAACTCAAGAATCTAATTACAATAAATAAAAAGCACTCAGATTTATCATGACTATTCTACTTATATTAGGCACCTGAGCACAGCATACACAAAAAAATCATAATAGTTCCAACTGCATATCTTGAAATAACTGTCTTTGAATTATATCAATGAAATGTTTTGTGCATATTACCTTAAAAGAACCAGCCAAATCACACACATCTGCTTTATCATCCTAAATGTTATATTTCCTGTCTATATTTTAATGCTGCTTTCCACTGAATGCAAGTAACACTCTTCACTAGTTAACAAATCTATGGGAATAGTTAACAATTCTATGGGAATAGTTAACAATTCTATGGGAATAGTTAACAATTCTATGGGAATAGTTAACAAATCTATGGGAATAGTTAACAATTCTATGGGAATAGTTAACAAATCTATGGGAATAGTTAACAAAATCTATGGGAATAGTTAACAAATCTATGGGAATAGTTAACAAAATCTATGGGAATAGTTAACAAAATCTATGGGAATAGTTAACAAATCTATGGAAATAGTTAACAAAATCTATGGGAAAACATCAGAAAAATAGGAATGCTTTTCTCAGGGATACAACAATATCTTATTCACACAATTAGCATAGTGATACCAACTGGTACAAGAAAACATTATTTCCTTACTAATTATATAATATGTATAAAAATATATAGTATCAGTAATAAATAAAAGTATTCAGCAAGTATATGACAATTTAATTATGAAGTGTCTTATGGCAATAACTAGAGTACTTATTTAGCTGAATACTGCCACTGAGGATATCACCTTAGAGTGAAAACACCTTACAATGAAGTACCATATATCCTCACTTATGACTCCAACTTGAAACTGTAAAGACCTAGATCTGCCAAAGCATAATGCACTGGCAAAGCTGGATCTGACTGTTAAGAGCAATCAGCAGAACCAGCAACAAAGACTCTGATCTGTAGGTGCATTATTTATACTACGTTTGATCAGGATCTTTTTTGTCTGCAGTTTGACTCAACATATAAGCAAGCATATACAATATATAATAATTTTACCACCACTTAATGAAATGGGATCCATGTTCATCTTATAACCAGAACTGTATTATAATGAGGAGATTTAATAATGGAATGGGTATTAACACAAAACTACAAATTACATGCCTGGTTTGTTTTGAGTCATCGGAATGAATGACTCTCATGCATATGAAACGAGCCATTTCCCCAAATCAGACAAAACAATATTAATTGAATTTGCAAATATTACCTACAGAAATTAGGCTTCAAAACCGCATGTACAAGAATGTAGAACTTGTGAACTGAATTTCTAACTTTGTGTTTTTACTTAAGTGATAAAATTAGGTTAGATTGACATACTTATGTTTCAGAGATGTAAAGCTTAGATTTATACATGCTCTTCTTATAACAGCAGTGTTAGATACGTGATATGAACTCCAAGGTTAAGACATTGGATCAAAACTGACTGGAATTGACAGCTGTGTGGCAGAGTGTAGGGCAAATGATTCCTGCAATTTCATGCAGGTTAGTTATTAGTTTTGCTTCTTATTAATTCTTCATTAGAGTGCAAAACTGTAAAAAATATCTACTTTTAAGGAACAATGATTTTTTTTTCAAGGAAATTCTCACCAACTTTTTATTTTACCTCTATGTTATAAATATTGTAGATAAGTCATGTGAAAGTTCACTTGTTGGGCACATATTCTGGAAGAGTCTCATAAAAGTTCACTTGTCGAGCACAATTTTAGTCTCCAAGACAAGAGCTCTTCCTTGGTCTTCTGAGCAAAGTACAGTCCTCTTCATGGTAAATTTCAACAATACATTAGACGACGGTCTCCGATTCAGAGTGAAATATCTCCCATCTTCAGATCCTTGAGTTTCATCAGTTCATCCATGTCATTCAAAAGAATATAGTCTCTAAGTGCACCAGGTAAAGGATGAGGTAAATACTGAATTGCATCAGGAACAAGGCACTGCACATGGTGCCGAAAGGAAACACGGCAAATTTGTGTCAATGAGAAGGAATGCTGTTTTTGAAATCTGCACCAAATTCCAATTTGTGGACATACTCGTTCAATTAAAATCATCTGACGCTTAGTCCAAGACCACCCCGCAGCTGTTGCATAAATTATTAACTTTTTGAATGTACTAGTTTTGTTGTCTCTAGAGTTCCAGTAAGACTCCAGATAATAAACCATTGAGTTGACTACATGGCCCAGATTTTTGCCATTTGAAATGCGTACAAGTTTTATAGTGAAATCTACTGCTCTAATAAGAATGGGGTCAAGGCTTCCGATATATATTGGTTGATACCTGTGAAGTTTTTGCAGAAGTAATTCATGTAGAATTATTGAGTTTGAGCATTCTAAAGCTAACAAGATCAATCTGTAAAGAAATTCTTCATCACAGAATTTTAATGCTGTTCGAACAACATACATCATAGCGTCTTTACTGGCAGGACAGGCATCTACTTGAAATAAACACTCAATAATTTCCCAGCAGATAGTCTGTCGAGGCTCAAGGCGGTTATCAAATGCTGTAATCAATGCTACATCTAATGCTGAAAAATTACGTACATTCAGGCAGTTTTTATTGCATTTAGGGTGAGAAAGAAGAATTCTGACTATCTCAAGATGGCTGAGTTTTACAGCTAGTATCAAAGCTGTTTCTCCTTTCTCATTGAGCAAAAGATTGAGATCTATATTGTTCTGAGATACCAGCTGCTTTAGTTGCTCTGTATCATCAGATATTATAACATTCTCTAATTTGGCTGCTTCACTCAACTGTTTTAGTTTGCTCTCCTCCTCCTTCTCCTCCACCTCATCATCAGATGTTATGCTTTCCTCTTCTGTATCAGCCTCCAAATCTAACACCTGAGAATTCCTGCTGCCTGATGCTGCATTCATGATTTGTCGATAACCCGGAATGCAAGATGTGGGAAGAATTGGTCCACCAAGAATTTGCTGATTCCCCATTCCATCATATTACTAATATCTGCAAATACAGAATAAAGAAAAGACTTGGCTTTGATGTTAAACCTGGCTCACTTCAGCCTTTATTACAATGTAATGAATATAGTCAAACCAGGGCCTGGGAAAAATAGGGAGTGACATGAAAACGTTTCCCAAAAAGTTTGGGATGCAAGCAGCTCTGTAAATGTTTTGGTAAATTAAATTAATACAGAAAACTAAAGATACCTATTTACACCTTTAAGGTAAAAAAAATTTTTTTATATCAGTCAAGAAAAATGTATACATTCGTATCATACTCTTGACATCACATACATTATGATACAATAAAATCTGTCTTGAAAGACAACTGCTATGTGAGACCATCTGACTTCAGAGACCACATTCTCAATGCAAAAATGTAGTATGTAGCATTGTGACCTGTTACAAGAGACATCTATCTTGAGAGGCCATATTTAGACCAAATAGGTGGTCTTTCAAGACAAGTTCTACTGTAATGGCAAGTAAAGTTTCAGCTATTGCCAGTCAGCTAGTTTAAGAATGACTAGTGAAGATTCAGGACTAGTAAATTTCTTAGTTGAGTAGTCCTTCTGCCTACAAATTTATGTCTATATTTTTTTTATGCAAGAAGCAAAAGTTTGTTCTTTCAATGTTTGAAAGAGTAGTCTGCAGAAAATACAGTAAAATCTGTCTTGAAATACTACTGCTGTGTGAGACCACCTGTGTTGAGAGACTACATTCTCAACACACAGCTTTACTGATTATTGTGACCTGATATGAGAGACAATAATTTTATGGCCAAAGAGGTGGTCTTTGCAAGACAGGTTCTACTGTACAAAGGCACAAAGTGAACAAAGGCACATCAATGCATAACAGAATGGAGGGTTGTGATTCTATTGATAATAATTTCCTGCAAAATGGAGGGTTGTGATTCTATTGATAATAATTTCCTGTCATATACCATTGTTTGTTGTTTAAGAGACCACACCAAGGGGATGCACACCATATGCAATGTCAAACCTTAAATTATGCCAAAATCTGGTTAAAATATTATCTGCAAGGAAATGATAGCTGAGTTTTACATATATCCTAATACATGTATTATTTTAAATATGACAAAACTTCAAACTTTGTGTTGAACCACAGAGCATTTTATATCATAAAAAAAATCTATGATAAATATTGTCAAAATATATATTGTTTTCTGCATTTCAAACCAACAAATAAAGCTTCATTGTTTCATAGTTCAGACAGCAGTATAAATAAAGCAAAGTCTTCTCCTGAATAAGCCACTAATCATCAATAAATAAACAATGAACAATGGTATAGGACAATCAAAAAAAACAACTCACAATCTTTTCCTGAATTAACTGTCATTCTTATTGTTATCCCTTTCAAGTTGACCAAGTTTTCAAAATGTTCCCACATAGACTGGGGATTGATTGCCCTTTTTATATTCAGACTAGTGGGTCAAATAGCCTGGATTAGTATGCTGCCCGTCTGGATATGTAAGCAAGTACAAGTAATGCCATGCAAAAGATACATAAGCTGAGGTAGAGACTTCAAATTCTAAGGCATGCTTAGGATGGTCTGCAGATGTTCATAGTTTTAAATTTTTGATATACTCCCTGGATGCAAAACCAGTAGACTTGTGAACACATGAATGTATATCAGTGTTTCCCTTTACAATCATTTGTGTGTCAGACGATTCCCTCCCACTTTTTAATTTGAACTCACTTCTCAACACCAGACTTTGTTTTTCATTCAATCTGCCCCCCTCCCCAATTCCAAGTGAACTTTGACTCACAATGTTGAAATTCTAGGGAAAGCAATTGGCATGTATAAAGGTAAAAGGGGAGACAAGTGGGAAAATATGAGGATAATGTTGTTTTACTGCAGACTTCCTGAACTGCTCAAAGAAAATGTGAGGATTATGTGATCCTGCACATCCTTACAAGCATAAATGAAAAATGTCATGCAATTCTCCTTCAACATCATTCAAGACATGGACCTCAAACTTTGGGATATGACTGAAGTATGTCTGTAGCTGGGCAAAAGTTTTTAATTTTGATTCCACCCTTGGGTATTTGTTTTGTTTTTGTAGGTATCTTAAGATAACACTCAAATTAAGTTGTTGTAGGGTTTAATATCACCCTCAGCACAAGATAGGCTATACATAGCGGCCACTATTAATGGTGGAGGAAGAACCCTGGAAAACACAGGAAAGAACCACTGACCCACGAGAAGCTACTGGCAGGCTTTCTCACTTACCCACGTTAACCAAGTCTGGACTCAAACTCACCCAGACATAGGTGAGATGGCAGTGATCTGTAACAGTCATCGCTTTAGACCACATGGCCACTCGGGGCCCCATCAAATTAAGAGACTAATGTCTGAGAATTCATACATGTGATTACTGACCCAGGTATCAAAATGTCAGATCAAGTCTGAATGGATGGAATAAATTAAAGGAGAAAAAAGTTATGTACTTCACAAACACTGAAGCACATTATTTTTTTCCAGGTCAAATTCAAAAGGATGATTGGTTTTCCCACTTCCTTACTGGTAGCAAATAATATTAAATTTAATGGGAAAATTTACCATAATTTACCATAATTTATTCAGTATTAGTTCTTAAGCGTTAACAGTGGATGGCTGCTCTAAATGATCAGGCAAACATCAACATTTTTAGTTCCAGACTATTCTACAACTAATGACATTTTTTCATGTTGGTACTAGCACTTCAATATAAAAAATGCTTCATGGTTTTTACATTATTTACTATGGTATGCTGATGTAGTGAAAATTTATTTGTATTGCTTTTATCAATATTATATAATGTTTTACACATTTAAATGAATAATCATATTTGAGCTTTCTCTACTATATTACAAGGCTAGGAGTCCAATAATACCAAGTATTTCATTATAAGGTAGTACACTTGAGGTTCTTTGCCACTCTTGTTGCTCTCCTTTGCTTATTCTCTAAAGCTACTCTTTGTTCAAAACAGTTATCATATAAAATAGGCATACTAAGGCTGGGGTCAGATTAGATTTACACAATGGATGAAAGTGTCCATGATACATCCTATACACAAGTTAAAATATGTCCTTTTTATGGTTGACTGTTTCACTGATATGGATGCTTAATTTAAAAATCTTATTACAAAAACAACACCTAGATCTTTCTCCATGATTTGGGAACAAAACTTCCATATGATAATTTTTATATGCTTCAAATCATGACATGTTATTACTTGCTGCACTCCAGTGTTCTGCTGTTGGCATTTTCTTTTTCTGTTTGCTTAAAAGTAACATGCCATTGTTTTACCTCTTGACTAGCTTTATCCATGCCTTACTGAATTATGTCTTGAACTGCACGTTTTATCAACCTGGTGGTGGTTTATTTTAGAACACTATAAATTTTGGCAGGTCAGCTTAGATGGAGGTTTGCTTGTCTATGTGTTTGATGGAATCAAGCTAATTCAAGACAAGTAAAGGCTAGAAACTTATTTGATAGTGTCATAGCTGTTTACAAAAAAAAAAGTACTGTACTCCACGACGTAGCCATATTTCACGCCAAGAACATCAATTTAAAATGCAACTGTAGAAAATGCAAGCTATGTTGTACACCGATAATTAATAATTCAAAATCGATTCATTTTTTACACAATGATCGAACTGGGTGTGCATTTTGACCATATGCTTTTATACAACACCAGATCAAATTTGACAGCTGACTTCATTTCCAGAGGTGCGAGTCCAATAGACGCTTGAATCATGGGATATAATGAAAGACGGGATAACTGCCGCGTACGACCGTGTGTGTTTAAATACATGAACTTGCCTGGTGTCAGACTTTAGAAAAACCGAAAATAAGATTAATGAATCATATATAACATATTTTTATTTGGTCATTTTACTAAATCTGCCTGCCTTTTTAAATCTTAAAATCCATGTTGTGACAAATAAATTATTTTCGTCAGCCCAGTGGAGAATTAGGTATACGTTATAGTATCCACACACATCTCGTTTGCCGATAGTGTAAGACTAAGAAGTATAGTGCTGTGCGAATGGAATGAGTGGGAATGGAGTTTTCTTGTTTGCGCTTACAATTATTCTCATGTATCTTACTGACGTGCTTTCCCTCTCTTCTTTATTGCGTTCTCTCACTTTTTGTTTAGCAATAAACCAATTGGTTTGAACAGGCTAATTCCAACATGATACGGGTTGATTTGTACCTAGTCCGATAAATCATCGCCAATTCTGTGTTGATACTGCTGGAATGTTTGTCGAGGAGTCTGCAGTTTTATCAATAAAGCACGACGAAATTTCTAACTACATGAAATCACCTTAATGGTATGATTATTATAAAATAATAAGGAATGTACTCGACCAGAATCATCCGCTCGATTCGAATTTTCTCACGCATCTTTTATCTCTTTAGAATCGCACGACGACTGAAAAACTACACATATCCATTAATTAAAAAAAACAAAAAAAAAAAAACAGTAAGGTACCGGCTCATCACTCTCGGACGACCATCTCGCACAAATCCAATCCGGCGAATTAACCTTTATTTTCACCATTACGGTCACAAACCCTGGAGACGTGAACCATTTGAGGAAGTAACCCATTTCCTTCACGGGCTAAATAACGTCATTAAATTAATTTTACAAGATAAAATGTTTAACTTGTTTTTTATATCAGATTGCATCTTTTTATAATTTTTGTATCAATTTCCAGGCCAGAAATGAATGGTTAAAGTTCTGATAGTTCAAATAACGGCTGATGACGTCATCATATTCAAATATTAGAGCCGTCTACGGATGATGGACCCGGAAGATTCTGCGCCGTGTTCGGAACTATTATTAGACACTAACGTATATTTACTGCTGAGTAGAAGTTAGTACAAATGGGCTATTATGTGTGTGTGTGTGTGTGTGTGTGTGTGTGTGTGTGTGTGTGTGTGTGTGTGAAGTTACTTGCATTCTGTCCTAAGAATTTTGCTTCATCCGTTCAGTCTATTAAAAAATGGTCAGTATCTGTAAAATTATTTGCTGAAACTTATTCTTTTTCTCCACTGTTTTGACCTTCTATCCTTATAGTTCTTTCTGCTGTTGTTGGGCTTAACGCCATTTTTCAGCACACGATAGGTTATTCATGGCGGCCAGTATTAATGGTGGAGGAAGAAACCGGGAAATCACCGGAAAGAACCACCGACCCAAGAGAAGTTACTGGCAAGCTTTCTCACATATCCACATTCGCCGAATCCTAGACTCGAACCCACACAGACAGAGGTGAGATGGCAGTGATCCGTAACGGACAGCGCTTTAGACCACTCAGCCACTCGGTGCCCCGTTCTTTCTGTAGGTATACGTTTATATCAGTACGTTTTGTTGCAGAACAGTGCGTGTGTCCTGCTACTTTATCAAGACTAGATTGGTTAGAAGACGTGTTTGTCGGTTTGTAAATGTGGATGTTTGTGCGAATAACTATCTTGATCAGATGGTTAGGGTTTTGGTCAATATGTGCATGTGCTGGTCAGTAGTTGCGGGTACTAGTCAGGAACACTGTATATTGGTTGATAAATATGGATGATGGACAGGAAGAAAATGTGTGTATGCTGCTCTTTAGGTGTAGGTGTTGGTTAGTAAATGTGGTTGTTGGTTAGTAAATGTCATATATTTTATATAATATCAATGCAGGCTTATCCTGTTATACCCTTTCACCTTCTATTACATTATGTTTTCTTTGACTCCTATATGACCATAACGTTAAATCATGGGCTAATGTAAAATTACCACCATGTCCCCATAATAACAGATAATGTTACAAATATAAACTATTTTTAATGTCCTTTTTTCCTGATTCTGGCATATGATGCTGAACATGTAGACAAGTGCTAAGTTCGAATTGTCCATTTAATGGCCCATTTTGCGCTATGGTGCTTCTCTATACTACTAATACTAGTTTCAAGAACTTTCTTTTAAAATACCATACAAGATTGGAATTCATTTTTAGTTTTATCAAGACCATATCAGATATAGGTAGTTTTAAATCGGCATTTAAATCGGGAACAGACATATTTTGCTATTTTGAATCGGATTTTGGATGACAGTTTGAATTTTTAAATTAGTTTGTAAAGTTTTTGTACTTATTAGTAATTTTTAATTTTTGAGGAATATAGAATTTTTACTTTGAAAAATATACTCTGACGTCAATCTTGGTACCTCAAGACTCCGCTGGATGTGTGAATTTTTATTACCTTTAATAGATGGTCCTTGTTTATAATATATAGTTTATGCGTTTTCATGTCTGTATTATGTTTTGTTACGTATTGTGTCATATTACGTAACTTATGTAGAGTTATTACATGTATTACAGCTTGTTTTATGACTTTTTATTGTACGTAACTAAAAATTGTTAAGATGTGTGATGTGCACATTGCATCATTTTAAACACGGTACGAGTATGCGCATCTTCACATTGATGGAACGGCATTTGTGTGTTCTACAGGGTTCATTAGCATGATCCAATTGGAATATTTCGCTCTTTACCCATTTACTTAAGATAAGCGTTTTTATTACTAAGATGGAATAATCGCAAATTTCGGTCATTTTTTTTTTTAAAACTATGATTTAGCTAAGTTTGGCAACTAAAACGTACAACGCACAACCAACAACAATGGAAGAAGTACTGCTCATAGATGATGATAGTGGCGATCAGGACGAAAATTCGAATACAAGTGACAGTGCATCAAAGCAGGCAGAAGAGTATTCAGCAAAGGACTCGAAAAAGGTCACAATAACCCCAAATAAACAACTTAAATCCATAAGACATATCCAGTCATTGTTGTTATGTTCCCGACCAGATTAGTATTGTGACCCAGAGACCATTGATATGTTATTAGTTCGTTCTTCACTGCATCGAGAATGATATTCGCATCCTTTAATCACTGAATTTTCAGAAATGCGTTGCGAAATGGGAATAAAATTACCGAATTCGTTTCGTGCATCAATAATTTAAAACAATTCATATTAACACACAGCGCAACACCATTCATACTTGCTAAAGAAAGACTGGTCTGTGTTCATGCAATCTGCCATGTTCGTACTGAGTGCTGAAAGAATATTTGATACTGCAAAGAAATCGAAGGAAGACACTACATTAATGCTACATAATATCACAGGAGTCTGCAGTTTTATCAATAAAACACTACGAAATTTCTGACTACATGAAATCACCACAACAATATTATTTTATAATATTGCTAAGGTGTTTTCATGTCAGAAATTTTGTCGTGCTTTATTGATAAAACTGCAGTCTTCTGTGATAATATTATGAATGCTGTTCACTGTTAAACAAATAGTTTCCTATGGTATTGGCAGCATACAAAAGTTTGATATAAAAAAAACATCCAGTTTTAGCATGTATTTAATGTTTTATGCTGTCTATTGACTTAACTGGTATAGAAGTACATTTTGTGCAAAATGAATTAATTTTTGCTACATTTAATGATGCTGACCTGAAAATTCACTGAGCTACAGATGTGATGTCATTCACGATGCTGTGTGGAATGAACTTTACTAATACGAAATAAATTGTTGCCAGAATTATTCACTGAGCTAGAAACAATGTTTAAACCATTTCTCCAAATGTGAGAAACAATTTGAATGGGACAGAGTTATTTGCATTAGAAGTAATGGGAAAAAGTGGATACAAGGGATGCACAATGGTCAAGATTTAGGGGATTTGAGGACAAAATTGTGGGGAAATGTTTATCCTACTCTGAATGTGCAACATAGAAATGGGTTAAATCTGATTGAGTGACTTTTGCTGGACATATGAACTGAATGTCATGTAGATCTGATGAATTGTGCAGGGTTTATATCACATTTTTTTATATATATCTTTTTTAAATTTGACAGAATTATTGACATCATTATGTTTTATGTTTGTCTTCTTGTACTTAATAATTACATTTATTTGGAAAGGTTTATCTTGGTAAAGTTATGTGCAGTGCTTATCAAATTCAATAGCCTAATGACAAGGACTATTTTATTTTAAAAGTCAGGCAAGTAAAATTTTCTATGTTGCAAGTCTGGGACATGTACTGTTTTCCTATTTTGAAAAGATGGACAAGTCTGTATGAGCTTTACTCACTTTATCTGGCCATTTACTCCCACAGGGCATACTGAACACTTGATTCTATCCCTTTCCATGTATACTTTTATGATGGGTATCACACCTATTGGTGGTTATTGACAAACTGTTTCATTTGCACATGTTCTATTACTGCTTGACTGCATTTTGGGCTCACCATCCAATTCATTGACCAGTCAAAACATGCCAACATAAAGCTGGTAGGATTAATTGGCAGTGTTTTAATTGGCTTTTTTGTGTTGTGTTTACTAAAACAAGATCCTCAAAAATGGCTCACTTTGATTTTAATTCAGCAAATAAGTGAAATTAAATTAATTAAAGTGACTTTACTGACATTTATTTTAGTTTCTTTTATAAACTCATTAAATGTCAGAAGTTATGTATTTTTTAATTGAATATAGTGAGGATTAACTTCCACATGCAATATTTAATTTGATCAAAACAATTATGCTAATTAAAGAACTGTTTGTATTAAAAGTAGTTGTCAGGCAAGCTGATATTTACTTTGGATAAAATAATTTTCACAATAAGGGTAATAAGGAGATTTTGAATAAGGAAAATTCATGTGAGAATGGAGAGATGAAGCTTTAGACTGCAACTGAGGATGAGGTAACTATTTATACAAAGATTCAGTGGTAGCAAAACATGTCAAATATGACAAAACTACAAGACAAGAATTGGTCAGATACATTGGGTTGATAAAAATTGTTATTTTTGGATTGAATTCATTGACTTAGAAGGAAAGATGTCTTGCATTTATTGTAAACAATATTGCAAACTAGCACAGGGTGGATATTCAGTTTATTTGTCAGTGCCTGCAGGTACTTTCCTTATGAGAGAGTATCTTAGGTGGAATATGGGAGGGAAGACTTGCAGGTTTTTCCTTATGATCTTGTGAAATTTTTTTAAAAAAGGAAGACCACCCTGCCATTCAAAAGAATTATTTGGAGTTCTAAGCAAAGATGTTGACATATAAGCAGTAACCTTATCCACCTATTGAAATTCTTAAAAAGTGTTAAGTGAACACTCCACCTTCTCTCAGTCAATTATGATGACCATTCTGGCAGCCTAAGTGGTTAGAGTCTCCACCTCAGATGTGGGTTTGAATGCCTACCAAGTCATACCAGGGACTAATAAAAATTGTACTAGCAGCTGTCTTGCTTGGTGATCAGCAGTAAGAGGTTTGTGTTAGGACTGGTCATCCTTGTGTCAGGATAAAGTGACTGGGTGGAACATTATGCTACATTTCTGCTTTATGATGCCCAAGTGCTAGACAATACTATAAAATGCAGTACTAAAGATTAACTTGCAAATTGACTCAAATTGATAAAGCTATGTTAAAAACACACGCTCAGCTATGCAATATGCAAACTGTTAGAAATTGTGTTTGTTATAAGCCCATAATAATATATTGTAAATTATTATGCTTATTTTTATGGATAAATGCATACATTATAGAATCTTGGCATATGATTGCAATTGCAAAGTAAGTTACATACATACATACATACATACATACATACATACATACATACATACATACATACATACATACATACATACATACATACATACATACATACATACATACATACATACATAAGTTATGAACTGTACCATTGCTGAATATGTATGCAGTAACACATAACAAATATTAATGAGTATTCAAAGCTAATTACTTTACTGACCATGTCGAGAAAAATAGCTCAAAGCATGGTAATAGTGAAGTGTTCACAGGCCATTCTCGTGTAGATAATTTGAATAAATTGTGCGTCAGTTTATTTATAAGTTTGAAATTGATACAGGTTAATTTTTAGGAGAATAGATTATTATAGAATACATGGCATGAGTCATAATTTATTAATAACAGAAGATTTTGTAGTAGGGTCCAGTTGTAACCACTAATGAATCAGTGCTGTGTATTTTTTTTTTAATTCCCTACAACTATAGTGAATCCAGTGAATATATTTATAGTCACCTAGATGTTGGACCATTAAACTTGAATCATGCAGTGTGCTTGTGGTGATATAATATCTAACACTTTTCTTGCATTAGTTTTGGTTAGCAAGACAAAAAATTACAGTTTGACATGGCAGTAGATTAATTCATGTTTTCAAAAAAGGTTTTAAATAAATTGAACTTGTGAATTAGCATGATTTGATGATTTGTCTTGCACATATTTATCTATTAATTGTAAACAAATATTTTGAAATATTTGTTGCTGTTGTAGCTTTTAATAGCTGTAAATTCTAACACAATATAATCATATATTTTGCTAGCATTTTGCACTACATATTTGATGCCTTGATCTATAGGGTTTGTGATATAGTGCCTAAATAGATCTTTCATAAGCACAACAAAATAATGTACTTATTTTTAGCTTCTTTGCAATGCAAACTCTAAATTTTATCCACATACAATGCTTTATATTTCTAAAATATTTATATTTTATTATAAAATTTTTAAAATATTACTAAAACTGTGTGTTTACTATTTTTAATTGGTTCTTGGATTTTGTGTTTGCAGACTATTTAAACTAAGATCTTATGAAAATGATATGTCTTTCTTAATTAATGAATTGAAGCACTGATGGAATTGTAATTTTTCACAAAACCATGAAAATTATTAACAAATATATAATATATGATTTATTACAGTTATAACTAATTTTAAGGTTTAAGTAACTAGAACTATTTCACATTTATGAATTTTTTTTCTTTTATTTTTAGCCAAAATACAAATGTAGATGCAAGTTCCATGCAGAATGGGGAAACAATGACACAAATCTAAAATTCTTCAGTAAAGTTCCTCCTGAAGCCATCAGAGTCTTTCGGGACCTTGGTCAGAGTAGTATCAAGGGGCGCCGTTTTTGCCAGACCTGTATCAACAAAGCCACCAGCATAAGAGAGAGTGAATTAGAAATGTTCAAGGATGAAGTAACTGTTAGAAGGGTATGCAAAAAAGTCTACTGTGTTTGAGATAGTACAGCTGAGTTTATCCTACTGCCAAGAGTTTTGCCCAAGATCGAATATTACATAATGGGTATAAAAATCAGCATATGTGCTGTTTGCTTTCCTTATAGTTTCTAGCAGCATAAGCTTCCAAAAGGTTGTATTTACATTTGAAAGTGAATTATACTTGCCAGATCACATTGTATCGCACTGTGTAATTGTCTGTGAATTATACGATTGTATGAAAAAAGATGCTGGTTTAACTACTTGTCAGTATATTCTCTTGTGTATTTAAAAACAATTTGCAATTGATTAACATACAGTCATACCTCAACCTGCCTCTTTCCTTGAATGATATATCATACACTGAAATCCTTTCAAAAAATTATATTAATAAAATGGAATTCCACCCTACATACATTTCTTTGTGACATAAAGTTTATGTATCAATTTATGAAACTGTTAAATCGGGACAATTTATTGTTAGAAATTTTTGGGTGTGATAACTTACTTTTTTAAGGCTGAGATGTTTATTTATGCAACCTTTATTGCCAAGAAAAAGTTATCCTGTGAACTTTGATCCCATCAAATTTATCCATTTGCTTCCATGCCATGAAATGTATTCTTAAAAAATGAGTCCAATTACTTGATAACCATGATATTTTTTCACTTAAAAAAAATCAATAATTTCCTTGATAACCATGAAGTTTTGTTCATAAAATTATTGAATTTTCTCTCAAAACATGGCATTTTATCTCATCAAAATCATCCATTTACTCACAAACCATGAAATGATATCCTATCAAAGAATTGTCTATTTGCTCATTAATCATGAAATTTTGTCCCATCAAAATCTTCCATTTACATACATGCCAGCCATTATGCTTTTGGCATAGTCATTACGCTTTTTTCCACTAAATTAGGCCTTACATGTAATTGTATTTGGATAAGCTTTTTCGGTATATCCCCATCTAAAAAAAAAAAATTTTTTTTTATTAACATTCCACTAATCGCACAGAATGTGTTCTATAAAAGACGGCTTCTGTGTAACTTTGACATAAAAGTACACTTGTCTGTTGGCTAGCAGTGACCTTCCTATGTGTTATGTTCAAGCAGCTGCCCTATTTCCAAGAAGACCTCTGTTTCTATTTATCAGAGCTGTCTTGCTTAGGACAGAACAGACTGGTTTTCTAATTTTTAATCGTTCACATATTCTTTATTTTAAAAAATGTGAGGTACAGAACCATTTTGTAGGAATTTGGTGGTAAAATTTTCCTATTTATTCTAGTCCATGCATATGTTACAGCAAAAATGTTAAATCAATGAGTTCACAAATGGATTAGAAGAAATAAAAATGAAAAAAAAAATGACTGAGATGAATACATGAATAAAATTATACAGTGCCATTCTATGGTAGCTTCATGCCCATTGCAGGCTGTGTAGAAAGGATTTTAATATTGGTCATAGTGTATAAAAAGAGATGCCTTGAATTAGATCATTTTACTAACTCCAATACTAAGCTAACTTCTTTTTTACATCAGAATTAAATTGTTGAAATGAATTTTATAGATGCAGGGGCATCATTTACAGATCTCTTAATAGAACACTGACTACAAGTAGTGGTGGAATACAACTTTGGTCCTTTGTTCAAACGGATGCTTAATGACGCAAAAATATGTGTTTTGTACATATGTACATTGAATGTTATTATTTTATATGTGGATTACGCTTTTTCTGCTCAGATTACTCCTTTTGTCCACTTGGATTACGCTTTTTCCTCACAAGAGGTTGGCATGTATGCATTTACTCACTATGAAATAATAACCCCCTCATAATCATTTATTTACTCACTATGAAATAATAACCCCCTCATAATCATTTATTTACTCACTATGAAATTATATTCCATCAAAATCATCCATTTACTACTGAAGTTATATCCCATCAAAATCATCAATTTGCTCACTAAGAAATTATGTCCCATCAAAACCATCCATTTACTCACCATGAAATTGTATCCAATCAAATCATCCATTTACTCACCATGAAATTGTATCCAATCAAATCATCCATTTATTTACTATGAAATTATATCCCATTAGAATTTACTATTTGCTCACTAACCATGTTCCTGGTTTTGTTGTGTTTCATGAAACTCAGTTTACTATCAGTCTTTAAAATCATTGCAAGTTTGATACTTTTTATAAAACATTGATCAAAAATTTGTTTGCTTTGTTCTGATGCTTACCTTGATTGCTGTTTTACAGAGCAGTCGACTCTCATCCAACTCCTCCAACAGTCAGATGCTGTTTATGGACATGGAAATGGGAGAAAATTCAATGGATGCAGATCTGGTCAGTAATTTATAGTACATATGAGAAATTTTTGGATGGACTGTACCATGATATTATAAGATACTGAATTTTCACAAGTTCATTATGTTCAGAACTTTGTGTACAATGTCAACTATGAATAGCATAGATCCATATATGTTGTCACATAATGCATCATTAGATCAAGGTCTTTTGAAATCATAACCTGAACAAGCAATTAGACCCAGATAAGTCTGCTCATTGTGCAATGGCAGATCTGAGTATATTTTGTGTTTGTAGTTTGGTTTCACACTATAACTGTAGTCAGGGGCACCATAAAAGTTTACAATAGTATTATGAAGGTCACCTTTTACTTTGGTTACAGGGCCTCCTGTGGAAATATTTTTCTTTCCACCATGAATTAAGGCAAATTTAAATATTTGGAGCCACTTTTCAGCCATGTGAGCCATTTTGTGCCAGGATGCAGGGACTTAAATATATTCATAATATTATATTAGCCCTATTTTTAATCTATGTAAACATGACAATAAAACAGTTTTTACATGTTTTTTTACATTTCAAAACACAAGAATAATTATTAATAAATATAACAATACCATTATATACACATGTAGTTCATGTGTAGCATATGAAAAGCAAGAATGAATAAGAATATGTCTTTATAACTCATAATACAAAATACTGCTTAGCCTTTGTGAACAATGACACTAACAATTTGTTTATATCTACCTCATTTTTTTTCAGATCATTTCTTAAATGCAATCCTAATATCAAATTCTCAACACTGGGTCCATCAATAGAAATTATCATTAAATTTTTCAGAGTAGATTAGTCTTTGTTTTTCTGAGCTAGATTAGCCATATTATTTGTGTTGATACAGATTTGTTTTATAAAGTAAATTTTTAATTGAAAAAAGCGATTCAGGCCTTTTAAAGGAAATGGATGGCATCCTTGTATTGGTATCCTGTTTTAGTCAGTTAAGTTCAGACCACAAAAACATATCTAAATAAATAATCCCTAAAACCTCAAGCAGTCTCCAGTGCATCTCATACTCATTGTTTGCAGCCAGTATAAATTAACAACATATGTAAATGACTGAATCTTTTTTCCAGCCTGTTCAACAATAGAGTATATCAAAAGTCATTCCTTATTTCCTATTAGTCACATTTAATTGCTTCTCAAAACTAAATGACAGATTGCTCCCTCCACATCAGAATGTACAGATTTTATATGTGTAAACTTTAGACCCTCAAGTGTTCATTTATCAATTGCCGAGGTACCATCAAGAAATGCCTAAAAATAATTCCAACCAGCTAAAGTAGACTTCAGATATTAGCTTTATTTTCCATGTTTCATGGAAACCATCAGTGACTGAACTTATGTTACCTGTTGCTTTGTGTCACCAACATGGCATTGTATTCTGTACAATAGACTGTGCACATTTTTTTTAGAAAAGAAAACATTGGGATTAAATATTAATAGTTTTATTATTATCATTTTAACTTGCATCACAATCATATTTGAAAACAATGGATATATTGGGCATTGATTAGTGTTGATTGCAAAATTAAATTAAGTGACAATTGAAAAAAGAATACAGCATCTGTTTCATTTCTATACTGCAAGGTTGGAAAAGGCCAGACAAAGGTTAACATTTTAATATAGAAATAAACAAACTGAAGTATGAAAATCCTTACAAGTAATCTCACAATCATTGAGAGATGTTATGCTGTGAAGCCTGTCAGATATAACAGATGTTATGTTTCTGGCTACCCCACCCCAGCAATATCAGCTCACATACAAAATGTGTTAACAGAAATAAAATGGCTTCAATTTTGTCATTACTTTTTTTATAATACACAATCTGAAGCATGATATGTACATGGTAAATTTGTAAAACATTGATGACAGTCCCAGAAAATTATTGTAAAATTTAGGAACTTCTAGTAATGCTGCTGTTAATTACATTGGTACAGATTGGAGAAAATCCATTCTAATCAATGGCTTTGTATTTAATAACAAGAAGATATGCTTGTAAAGTGGAACCATTTTGTATTGTTACTCGACAATAGTGTTTCCACTTGGGATTTACACATCTACTCAGAAAACTGGGATTACCTCTATATATTGGGCGGGTACATTATACAAAAAACACTGATCTCTCAATATAACAGGGGCACCAAGTGTAAGTGTACTGTATTATTGGCAAGGTTGCCGTATAATATGGTTCATTGTACATACTGCTCTGGTCCTTCACTTTAAATTTGTTCATAGAAGCCATAGAAACTGTACTGTGATACAGACAAGGTCACCTTTTACTGGAATAAATTAGTCCCTCACTATAACACTGCTCCAAGAACTATAGAAGTGTACTATGATATAGGTGAGATTACCTTACACTGTGGTATATTATAAGGGAAAAAATATCCACATTGTCTAATCAGAATCATGACCATACCTATGTTATATTAAGGCTCTTAAAATTTAGGGACCATTGTACATGAATAAAGAAATAAATTTTGTTACAAGTAGCATATTATCAATACATATTATCAATGCAAAACCGTGTTACAGCAAATGGAATAAAATATGAGAGCACTTTATTAATTTTAGAAAGTTTTAATGATTTTTCAAATTTTTTTCATATATTATATAGGATTTGGAATTTGATTTAATTTTTTTTCCTAGAACTTAAAGTGAAGTACTTGTAACAAACAGCTACTTGCTCTTTTATGCTATGGTTACAGTCTTTATGACCAAAACAAATGTCACTAAGCTAGTATATTTACTCTGTATCTTCATACAGTTTTGTTTACAGAGACCAAAATTTGTTTACCTAAATTATTTTTTGTGCCTTGTTATTTTTGGACATTGCTTCAGAAGAATGTTATTTATGCACTGTGCTCTTTTGACACAATTATACTTATATATCGATAATAGAGACAGGATAAAACCAATTTTGAAAAGTGGAGAAGTGTGCTTATCTTTGGAAAAAGAGCCATGACATGTGACATGCATGATTCAGATTATTGACCATCTTCTACTCTCTAACTTAGACACCCTACTGCTTTAATTATGTGAAATATTATATGTATTTAATTTTGCTTTTATTTAAATACAATGTGAGTTACATTTATGTAGACTTGCAAGGGTGGTAAATATATCTGCTTCATCTTTTCAACATGCTTGCATTTTTTGTGGAATAAAATAAATGTGATGAAACTAGATATTAAGAAATTTTGGTTTTCATTCATTAATGTCAAGTGTGATTTTCACTATTTAACTGTTCATGGTTTCATATATGTTGGGATACCTAATTTGTTGGGACACCATAAATTAATTTTTAAATAGTTTTTTGTGTGCACTGTATGTTCTGGAAAACATTGGGGGGTTTTTTTAGTCATAAGTTGTGTGACATCTGTTAAGTCATTTGAAAATTACATGTCAGAAGATGCACTTAAACTTTAATTTTATTTTAATAAATATAAAACTGTTTCCTTAAGAAAAAACTCTTTAATCCACAGCAGCAGCCATCTTGTCAACACAAACCTTCTGCTGCACATTTACGATCCATTCTTTCAATGCATGAACATTTTGTTTAGCCTTCTCATGCCATTAAAAATTATTTTTTAGAGCCAATACATCTCTTGAAGTGGAAGTCTGATTATTTTAAAAAAATCTGCACCAGTCATGTTAATTCTCTCACTTTTAACACCCATTTTATTGGCAGCCAGTCCAAAAATGACATTAAAGTTCACTAGAATTTCATGTTAATGATCCCATTGTCAGGAAAATCGTCTTTCTGCTTTCACAAATTCATCAAATGAACTTATTTCCTCCAAATCTTCTGGGTGATGCCAGGTTGCCAACGTCCATGCACAAAGCACTAAATTGTGTCACTTTAAAAATTGTTCCATTGTTTCAATTTATTTTCAAAATTCCCATGAATACTGGTGAAATAGTAGCAAAGATAGCTTCCCATATCTCAGCCAACTTTGTATATTTGTTTTTTAAAAAAAAATTAAAAATAGGCACACATAAAAGAACCCAAATTTGGCATCCATGGTCAGCATGCTATGTAATGAAATAACTGTTAAAGTGATCCCCATTTTTTAAAAAAAATATTTTAAAAGTATCTAAAGTCAGCTTCCATGGTTGGCTTGCTTTTGTAATAAATATAACGTTTTATTCTGATGTCCTGTCAGAAAGTTCAAACAATTGGTTTACTACTTGCCACCAGTAGTGTTTATTCACCACCAGGGCTTCTGTTTGCTTGACATCTGTATTTATAATTAATACAAATGGGTGCTAATGTCTGTGGGTAAATAGTATTCACAACAATAACTAGCTTTAATAATACTTTATGTAAATCATTCCAACAAAAAAAATTGTCACTTGCACTCCAATGAATGTATTTTTCAAATAATGATTTTTATTTGTGAGATAGTCATATAGCTGACCTGGATATAATTTTCTCTAGGTTTTTGTGCACCAAACACCATATTATGCATGAATGGCAGTTGTCTTCAAGCAATTGTTTGATTATTTACCTCTCATTTAAAATTTTGTTGGATTCAGTTTTCAGTGTGACAACATATTAATTTGTCATGTGTTATCAGACATAAGTGATAAACGCTACAGCATCGATGCCTATACTACATACATGCATATGGAGTTTGTAGATATATTTTATTCCTTAATGCACATGATGAAAAATGGAATAAATGATAAAAATGTAAGGTTAGTTTCTTTCATTTTATTATCAGATAAGCATTTTGTTTATCAATTTTATTGCAATGTGCAGTGTGGGTAGACACAAATTCAACACAAATGTACTTTGTTATGAAGTCTTGGGATATATGATCGAGGTAAAAAAAACTTTCACGATAAGTTCTGATACCAGAAAAAAAATATTATTTTATTGTGCCCCAATACATATGATAAGTACCATAGTAGATGTCCACTTGCCCATAGCTAGTAAATGTCCTATAAGACTTGTAGTTTTTACCATTTCAGTAGACATTTGGCTTGTAAAGTGTCACTAGTCAACATTAGTGGGAAGGACTAGTGAAGGTTCTTAAAAAATAGTAAATTTTTCAATCTACTTTATGTTTCTGGTGACAGAGATTTTGTTAAATTTAAGTCCAGTTATGTGACTGAAGGGATAATCTAACACATGTTTATATAGATTTGGTTGTTTGGGCTTGAATTTTTTATCTCTTTGTTTATTTTTACTGGCAGAGAATATTTTGCATTTGAACAGCAAAAAAAAATTTGTCCTTCCAAAATGTGCAAAAAGTGAAGAAGTGTTCTTTACTCATTACAGCACTATATTTCCTTTGGAATTTGGCAAAAGTTGGTTGTAAGACAACACACCTGACTGTAAAAATGTTTTGAAGGCAGGCCTAGACTTGACATTAATCATAACATGAGCTTGCAGTCATATGTACATGTATTTTTTTTACACACTAACTCTGATATAATTCCCTGTTTTGCATTTTTATGGCTTCTTTTTGTGGATTTAATAGGCCAACTACTATCAGGCAAAGCAGTTGAGGATGTTGTCCTTTCTGAATCCAGGAAAATTAATGGAAGACTTCGATCCTGAGCGAAGTACTCGTGAGATGAGAAAGATGAGCAGAAGAATTTTTAGTCACAAGTAAGCAAATGATAGATACTTAAAGTTATTAGTCCATCATATTTATAGTTATATGGCTGAAATCAATATGTTTAGATTTAGGTCATTGTCTGATATTCACTAAATACAGCAGTAAATATTAAAAAATACCTAGTGATTTTTATGTCTGTATGTTGAAAGGCAAGCTCATTAGCACAGTTATAATAAACTGGATGATGCAGAAAAATAAAATTTAGACATGAAATGATTATATTTTCATGTTATTTTAGTAATTATTAGTAACATTTTTTTTTACTCTTTCTGTTTTACCTCAATTTGGACTTTCTTGAAAACCTTATTAGCACAGTTACAGATAGCAGATTAATATAAGCAAATTAAATTTGATACATAGATGGCAAACTTGTTTATATATAGATCAGAATTCTCAGAAATGGTTAATCCCACATGTTTGGATGCAGATTGTTTTGTCTGAGACATGAAAATCACTTACACAGGAGTCCCACTTACACATGCAATAGTTGGTTGGCAAATCCAAAGGCTTGCCAGTCCTGCTTCAACAACCTGCTGAGTGGGAAAATGTCTTGATCAATTGACTATTTTGGCTTTTCTGATATTTACAATGACAGAATTCAGTAGCTGGAAGACCCCAGAGTGCATGTTGTCATTATGAGAACGTCAAATGAACAAAATGCAATAGCTGGGCGGTTAAGTTCAAAGACTGACTGACTGTTGAGTGGTGACAAAATATGCTGATATTTACAGTGCCTTAGTTCAGGGGCAGAAGGACCCAGAGATATACATGTGGTCATTATAAGAGTACATTACAGGAACAACATTGGCTTTCACTAATGAGTTCATTTTCAAGTTTAGCCAAATAAGTAGTGCATGTGACCTCAAAATCAAGACACCTAGAATGCAAATATGGATTAGTGTTTTGGGGTTAAATTGCTTTTGGATGAAGATCAGAAGAACGCTAGAGTTGCTAGAAACTGTCAGATTGGATGGAGCAGTAGCCATGTTCAAGAAAGTGTGTGATGCCTTGATTTTTGCTTGGAATAAGACCATTCCTTGGATTAACAAATTCAGTCTCACTCTGATGGACAAACAAGAGCTATATGTCAGTGGCCTAAACAATTTGTAAAATTAAATTCACTGGCAACAAATGGTTCTTCTCATCAGGATATTTAGACACTTCAGGTATGTCCAATATGCTTATGGGAGGAGACAGCAAATTTTGCTGTTGTTACTCCTTTTTTTGCCAAAATAAGAGTCCCAGATTGTTAGTTTAAAAATCATAATAAAACCACTGTAGATGGCAAATTTGTTTATATGCATTTGTAGATGGTAAACTTGTTTATATGCATGTGTAGATGGTAAACTTGTTTATATGCATGTGTAGATAGCAAACTTGTTTATATGCATGTGTAGAAGGCAAACTTGTTTGTGTGCACATGTAGATGGTTAACTTGTTTATATGCATGTGTAGATGGCAAACTTGTTTGTGTGCACATGTAGATGGTAAACTTGTTTATATGCATGTGTAGATGGCAGACTTGTTTGTGTGCACATGTAGATGGTAAACTTGTTTATATGCATGTGTAGATGGCAAACTTGTTTGTGTGCACATGTAGATGGTAAACTTGTTTATATGCATGTGTAGATGGCAGACTTGTTTGTGTGCACATGTAGATGGTAAACTTGTTTATATGCATGTGTAGATGGCAAACTTGTTTATTTGCAAATGTAAATGGTAAACTTGTTTATATGCATATGCAGATGGTAATCTTGTTCATATTGCATACATGGATGTTTAACTTGTTTACATGCATAATGTAGATGGCAAGCTTGTTTGTGTGCACATGTATATGGTAAACTTGTTTATATGCATGTGTAGATGGCAAACTTGTTTGTGTGCACATGTAGATGGCAAACCTGTTTATATACATGTGTAGATGTTTAACTTGTTTACATGCATAATGTAGATAGTAAACTTGTTTCTGTGCACATGTAGATGGTAAATTTGTTTATATGCATGTGTAGATGGTAATCTTGTTCATATTGCATACATGGATGGTTAACTTGTTTACATGCATAATGAAGATGGCAAACTTGTTTACATGCACATATTGATGGTCAAACTTGTTTATTTGCATAACTTTTTATTGTAGACTTGGAAATTTGTGTATATGCATTTGTAGCTGGTAAACTTGTTTATATACACTTGTAGATGGCAAACTTGTTTATATGCATATGTCATGGCAAACTTGTTTATATGCATATGTACATGGCAGACTTGTTTATATGCATATGTAATTGGCAGACTTGTTTATATGCATATGTACATGGCAGGCTTGTTTATATGCATATGTGGATGGTCTTATGCTTTCATGAAATGTAAGTAATGTTTCATTTCTAATAATTTTTTATATCCCCCCCCACTTTTTAGACTTAGATTCATTTTTTTCAATAAGGGTTTTTTCCCCACCTGTTGGACTTACAATTATGTAGTGCAGATTTTATTGACACATTTATTTAAGAAACTAGTTAGATATAAATAAAACTGAAATCTTTTTAAAACTGTATTGAAGGTGTTCATGAGTCAGAGAGTCATCTCATGCCAGCTGTACCAAACAATAATATACCACCTATAAAATAAAATTATATAATGCAAATAATAAAAACATAATAAATACATTTACTTCCGGAGTGGTATAGGGATTTTGAAAAAGATAGAGGTGTAAGTAATTATCACTAACTTTAAGCGTGGTATACAAAAGAAATATCATCCAAGTTGACAGCACATGAAGAAAGAATGATGGAAATTATGATATGTACTATTAAGTACATGTACATTAAATGTAGCCAGACTGCAAAATGTTAGAATCTATTACTAAGTTTAGGCACAAGCTTAATTTTTCATTCAATTAAAATTTCAGACAACAGTAAATATTGCAATTTTATAAATCAGAGTTATCCAGTGTTGAAATACTGAGAATGCAAATTATTGGATTTATTTTATATCTAATTATATATTGTTTTGTACATATTAAAATAAATTTCAAAATCAAGGTTTCATTTCTTGTATCTAATATTCCAATACTTCTTCACAAGTTCAGTTTAAGTTATATGTGGGTGTGTACATTTGCTCAGAATCCACCAAAAACAGCTTTCCCAAAGGAAATCACAACTGGAAAATAGATGCAATAAGTTTATCATGAAGAGATGTAATCTGAAGGCCTGTTCAATTGCGTATTATGGAGATAATCTGAATAGACTTTTGTGTAAGTGAACAAGTTTTACAATTTTTTTTGTGTGACTTTTGACATTTTAGTTCTGCTAGTGTTACAACTCTGTGGTCTTGTCCAGAAAAGCATGTGGGGTGGCCTGTTGTCCATTAATGTCGTCCATTCATTAGTGCATGTTTTTTATCACTGTTTCTACTCGACTACTCAAACAAATCATCACAAGATCTTGCTGGTCCTAGAAAGAAATGGTACTGCTTCAGCCTGGTGACCATCTTGATAATCTTGTTGTCGTTACTCCTTATCGATGGATGGTAAAATAATCATGGGGTATTAACCTAATGATTTTGTATGATGTCTGTTTGGTTCTAAATGAAAATGATGCTGATCTGGCATCCAGTATAGTGGCTATAACATTGTTATTATTACTCTATCTTAATGGAAAGTCTTATTGACAGGGAGTTAAAAAAAATGATGATATTCTTACCTCAAATGTGGCGGCCAGGATAGTCATCTTATTGTTACTCTTCTTTGATGGATGGTCACATCAACAATGGGTTTTCAACATAATGCTTTTTATGATGTCCAGTTGGTTTTGTATAAAAATGGTGCCATAGCAATCAATTGAAAAAAGTGACTATCACTACTTCCAGCATTAACAGGTCATATCAGAATGGAGTCTTAACCAGAAGATTTCTATGAAGGTGTTGAATGAAAATGGTGCCAGTCTGACATCTAGTATGACTGCTTAATGAGGTTGACATCACAGAGAGTGTAAAGGGAGATGACATTGTAGTTGTTCAGGCATAATAAACCAATACTGCTAGGTGACCGTGACTAAGTTTTAAATATTTATAAACATGTTAAGCATCTCAGTATTATGTGAATACACAAAGCTTGTTTTTTCAGTGTTAATGTGTTTCATTTCACTGCAATATTTAACCTCCATTTATTAACTGTTCTGTTGATGATAATAGTCATGTAATTTATCACAAGTATTTTTGGCAAAAATGTAACTGGGACAAACAGACAGTTAAACAAGTGATTCGCTTGGTTCACAGCTTTAAAGAGATGGTCTGAAATGAAAATGGTCACCATTGTAGCTATCATGTAAATTTTGTTATGGCAGCTCATCCTTACATAAAGAAGAACAGTCTTGGAATCCTGGAAAATCTTTTTGGACAGTCTCTTGTTTTTTAGGTTGCTGTACCATACGAGTTTTACAAATGAAAATATGGTGAAATATACTTTTATGTAATATTATTCAACTGGACTTTCTCATGTGGCATCTTAAGAGTTTCACCATACAAATGTCTGGTAAAGAGAGTTTTTTTCATAATACAAGAATGGAGCTTTTATAGAAATTTGTCAAACCCTCATGTGGCCAAGCTCCTAAGGAACCATGCTATAGTTTTTTTTTTTGTTGCAGTCTACGGAAGAATCAGATGTATGATGACAATGGTTTTCTACTAGAGGGCAGCAGGGATTTGTGTGACTGTCTTAATCAGGACTGTCCAGGGTGTCACATGACCTGTCCAAAGTGCAGCTCAGAAAAATGTGGGACTGAATGTCGAGCCAACCGGCGATGGGTTTATGATTTTTATGAAATTGAGGGAACCAACACAACTGTCAAATGGCCATTTCAGACACAATGAAATAGGTGATTACATAAATAGAGCTAATTAAAATGATTTCGGACTGCATCAGTTTTCAAGAATACAATCAATATATAAATGGTGTACATGCATTATATTTCCAGAAGTACCCAAAACAAAATGGAAGTAGCCATCAGTCTTGTGTGATGATGACATTGTCCATCTTTCTGTCTGTCAGTTACCAGTTCTTTTTCACAAAATAACTATGGTTGCCCAACATATACAGTTACTGAACTTTTGAGGATATCTTGCATATGGTTTAAGAGATTTCAGAGTTAAAAGCTCAAAAGACAATTTCATTGTGACTGTAAGAGGAAATATGAGTTCTCCAAAAAACTTGGGGTCTCCATCATCTGTAGTCACCAACATTTACGGGTGGCTTGCATTTGATGTGTAGAAGAATCATGTTAATTTCAGGGTCAAAATGTCACAGGTCAAGGTGACTCTAACAAAATAAGGAAAATTGTTTCACACAAAATATTGAGTTCACAATCATCTACAGTTACTAGACCTTGCAGATGGTTTACCATAGAAGGATATCAAAGATTCCTATTGAGTTTGGATTAAAAGGTCAAGGTCAAAGTCACTGTTACTAAAAGAATAAAAATGATTCATGCACAGTAATATTAGTTCTACAGCATATACTTGGCCCAAACTTTGTGGATGGCCCATACTTAAGGCTGGAAAGAAGAATATCAGTTTTAGTTTCAAATGGGCAAAGGTCAAGGTCAGTGTAATTAAAAAAAACTTGTATGCATTGTAATTTAAGTTCTACGCCATCTGCAGTTACCAGGTTTTGTGAATGACTTGCACATGGGGTAAGGAAGAAAGGAAGAAGTTTGTAATTTTCAGGGTTTAGACTACCTAAGGCCAAGGCACTATTGCCGAAGAAATAAAAATGGTTTCTGCACAATCATTTACTGTTACACAGACCATGTGGATAACTTGCACTTGTTATACATTTTGGGATAAAAAGAACAAAGGATAGGGTCACTATTACTGAAAGAAGAAAAATGGTCATCACACAAAAATATTAGTTCTCCATCACAGACCTTTACCCAACTTTTTGGAGGGCTTAGAGTTGAAGTAAGGAAGTAGACCATTGATTTTCATATGAATAGGTCCGTAATCAAAATCACTGACTGAAAGACGAAAAATGGTTTTCACACAAAAATATTTGTTTATCATCATGGACCTGGACCAAATTTTGTGTTTGAGTAAGAAAGTAGACTATTGATTTTGAGGTAAATGGTCAGTGATTAAAATTACTGTGACTGAAAGAAGGCAAGTAGTTTTTGCACATAAATTCAGCTTTTTTTGCATAGAAGCTATTTAACATGGGGTATACACCACTCCCTCGATAATTTGTGGACATTGGGCTCCAAAAACATCAACCATGATATAAGCAAGGGTGCGAGTTATCGAGGGAATTATAACAAACAACAAAACTAACAAAGGGATTGACATAGAGGCAAAAGGGGCTGGGGGTGGCTTGGCATGTTACAGTGTTGAATACTAAATTAATAATCGTGCTAAGATTAACAGTGAATAAATATCTCTTTATACTGGTGTACTTTGTTTAGTTTTTTCCTCACAGAGTAACATTAATTTCAGGATAACTTGCAGTATTTTGATCATCAAAACATTATTCCACGTGGTTTCCATTTGCTAAGCACATGTACGACTTCACGTTGTGTACTACGTCACTAATTTTTGCTGTGAATAGTATGCATTCTAATTTTACTGTTTCATCCAAAGTAGACTTTTTTTTAATATACAAAAGATCAACACATTTCGAAAAAAACAATGTTGATCGAACGATGTTTAGATTTTTATTGCAGTAGAAGTAAAATGGAAGAAAAAAAAATTCATAAGGGTTAAGCATTACCAACACAACTTTACGGAGTCTAAAAATTTAAACCGATATAAATTAGAACACAATAACACTTGCGGTTTGTGACATGTTGCTGTGTGAACCATTCGTACACAGCATCATCTAACTCATTATCGCTTGCAGCCCGTGCTCGTTTTCATTTCATTCCTTCATCTAAATCAGCATCATGTGAGTAATTTCTAAATTTCGGCTCATCCTTAAGCCAACCTCTAAATGTCGACTCAGCAATTTTACTTCATTGCAAATTTTTTATCTCACTTCGTCTTTATGAACACTATCAATGATGCACAGCTTTTCAGTCACTAACTACATCTTTCGCATAATTCCTCTGCTCTCCATGGTCACATTTACAAATGATTAGGATACATTACTAATATTATATATTTGAATGATGTTAATACATTAAATGTAAAAACATTTTTGATTGGTCAAGTAAAACGAAATTTGATAACAATAATGAATACAAGAACGTATGCTCCTATTGGCATGCTTTTGAACTTTATTTTATTTTACTTGATTGATTTGATACAAAAGACATATTCAAAGTGATAAAACAACACAGGTCACTTTTAATTGATTCTTTTATTGCAACAAACACTTCCCCAAGTTGTTGATTGAAACAAAGCTGGCATGTAATTATGTTCTCACAGAAGTACTCATGGGTTTCGATGTGATGGTCGACTGACTCTTTTCATGTTTTCATATAAGAGAATATATATGTTGCAATTATAGTGTAGAGACGAAATTAAAGGATTATAATGTGAATTTCACCTAGCAAGACATTTAATTGGTGTTTATTTCATTCTCTGTTGCCACATGTTAGCATTTACAAGAATTTTTCATTGAGCGCTGTTTATTTACAGTGTATTGACAACTATTTCTCTATTTAAAAAAAAAACTAACATAATATGTGATATCTTATTAGAAATTGCAAATTTGACAATATGGATTCTATCTTTATGGGCAATAAACACCATTTTCGATGATAAAAATGAGCTATATATCAAGGTTTAATTTACCATTTCTTATCACGACTTTTTTTCACGTTCAACACATTTTAAAATATATTTTCTTTGAAAAAAATCAGGAACCATGCCAGACACCGAGTTATAAGCGGGTTTGTGAGTTATCCGTGCACGAGTTATCGAGGGAGTGGTATATATATATATATATATATATATATATATATATATATATATATATATATATATATATATATATATATATATAATATACATACTGTACAATTTACATTTCTCTTGTCAAATGCTAACAAAAAATTATACTGTGAAATTATACTGTGGTTATCAGTTTTCTTGTTTTAATGAAAAGTGACATTTTCCTTGAGATTTAATTTTGTGAATGAGGAAGGGATCTAATTATCTTGATTGGGTCTTTACATTCATGAAAGCCATTGTAGTTGATACCGGACAAAAATAGTAAATATGCAGTAAGTTCTGAATTAGTGGACAGCTGCCAGATAGATATTCCAGTCAGTATAGGACAGAAAGAGGCAGATAATGCAGATATATTATGATTCCAGAGCAAACAGAAAATATTACAGAATAATTTGCTGCACATGTGCGATTCACACTTCTCTAAATGTTGTAACTCCTTATAGAACATACAACCTAGCAATGTTATCGGATTTGCAGGGTTGCCTCAAAAACTGCTTAATTAAATAAATGGATTTATCTTTAGAAAGTTTTAGAATTTGCAGAAAAAATGCTTGAAATCTACTGAAAACTTGTTTGAGGGAATAAAGAATATAAAAACTGAATAAAGTATATAACTTTATAAATTTAGAATTTTGGTTATTTACCATTATTGTCTATGAGAATTTGGTGTTGTTGGACCATAAACATAAACATTGCTTCATTATTTGCCAGAACAAAACTAGGTTTCAGGTTGATTTTTCAGAATTTATGAATTTAATATGATATGGTGTCATATTTTCTTTTAAATTAAAGATTTTTGGAAGAATGCATTTTTTATTTTATTTAAATTGTACCATTATCAGCATTTGATAAATTTTGTATCACCTACAAATTGCTGGATACAGTTATATATAATATTTTCAACATATCCGTTTATAAAGACAGATTACATTTTCTTTATAAAGCTTGATCAATAGTATTCACTTAATTCATTTTTTTTTTGCAGTGTTGACTTGTTTATTCATGCTTTGTAGCAGTTACTGAATGACAACACTTCCCTACCTTGTGTAATTGCAAGGTTTACAGGGTCAGTCAGACCAGTGCTGTATGGAACAGGTTTGCAGTAATGCCTATATACCAGTTTACTACTGTATTTGTTTCTGATGGTACTACCAAAGTACATTGTCACTGTGCTGGTACTTCAGAACTATTAGATACTGACGATTTATTTTCTTTTATCTCAAGGTAATTCATTTTTTTAAATAATATAATGGATATGATATGGTGTTATTTTGCTGTAAATTAGAGCAATATGTTTTTTCCAGCTATTTGAAAGTTGGAAATTTCAGAAAGAAAATAAAAGACAAAAATCCCATACCCCTGCCCCTGAAAATGTACTTGTTAGTTGCTAGTATAATTTCTTTATGATGTGGAATGTATTATAGTAGTACAGAATTTTTCATGGCAGCCAGTTCTGATATAAAGGGTGTTAAACTGTGCTTGAATTATGGCAGGTTGAGTTATTACCTGCACCATATCCTTTCAAGAGAGAAAGAGAGTAGAATTCACATTGTAATATACAAATACATAGGGTCAAGCACAATTGGTGCAGTGATATAATGTGCAGTGTAACCATAATCTCTCACGAGTTTTGTAAATAAAAAAGGACAGGATTACATCAGAATGTCTATTATGTATATGATCTACACTTGACATCACCCTAGCACCAGAAAGAGTAGAATGGTCAATACACTTTGTGTCTAAGGTACACTGTGTACTTACCTGGAACATTATTCTGTATTATATCCCAACCAGTTTGATATGTGATGCATTCTGAAATGTTTCTGTAATCATAAACATCCTGGAGAAATTTTTTATTATTTTTTTAGGTGTTGTCGAGACTGTAAAATCATTTACTTTATAATTTAGAATTAATAAAATGAAAAATTTGGAAAAGTTTTGATATTTTATTTTTAAAAAAGGTTCTAAAAAGTCACTGTGACAATTTTTCATTGCCATTGTTGTTGATTCCAGAATTGATTGCATTGTTAGAATATAATTTGTTTCCAAATCACAAGCCATGGAATTTTCACTCACAGTAATTGATTTGTTAATGAAAAATCACAGTGGCTTTCATTCCAAAAATATTCAGAAAACTTGATACATGTACTGCATCTTAACCCTTTCCCGTAGAGTGTATGGTTTTTAGCCCTTCGATACGCATGTAGCAAAGTTACACAGTGCAGTCCGCTATGCATAGGACTTTTAAGCAGTGAAGTGTGTTACGTTTAACAGCAATTTTAACCATTTTAAGTTTTTGGTACACCCATATTATATATGGAAAGATTAAAGAGTAAAATAAGGTTGTTATAGCTGTATAATTATTTTTAACAAAAGAATTTTGTATGTACTTTAAAATCTTGAGAAAACTCTTTCACTATCAAATCAGTCAAGGTGCATGATAAATGGCAGCGACAAATTTCCATACTAAAAAATTACAAGATCTTTGTCTGCATCTACATCATAAAATCAGTGTAATTTGATAATTTATAAAAATTAAGGGCTTGCTACCTCAGTCTCAGAGCCTCTCCCCAAGTTATTGAAGTTTTCATAGTTATGATTCTACTGGTTCAAGTACTGAACGATATCAGAGAGCGCCATTTTGTTGAATGGAGAATATGACTCAGTTACGACCTACTTACTTTAAATAGCAGATTGCAACCAGAGATTCAACAGTGACCACGTGATCCATCTGACGTAATGGTCATTCTCACCAATGAATGTAGTATCTGATAGGGGGTTTTAGAAGGTGTCGCTACGAAAACCCACTCAAAATAACTGTTGTTTATAGTGTTGCCAAAAGGCGCTCAGTGTAATATCGGGTAAATTGCCAAAAGGACTTATATTAGGTAAAGGGTTAAGCAAAATAATATTGATGCATCTTTCTTAACACATCTGCAAATTGTCAGACACAACGCTGTTATACACTTTCTGATGTATTTTAAATATTTTAAAAAATAGATATGCAATTCTGTGGATAATGTCACCAGGATACACATGACATCACTATGGCATCACAGTTTGTAACAGTATATTGTGGATTTTCAGCTGCAAAAAATTTTACTATTTTACCAATCAGAAATAATTTTTAATTTATGTAGGTGTTGCAATAGTGCTATATGTACATGCATGCAAGTTTGATTCAACTGCAAATTCTTTGGAACCAGATCTTCTGTCATGTAATGTGCCATCAGATCTGGGTCTATGCAGTTTATATGGAGTAATCAGTAGAATAAAAAAATGCAGCCTGATCTACCAGTGCATTTTGTGGTGGAAGATCAGAGTCTGTGTTGTTTAAAGTTGGACCTGACTTATAAGCAAGCATATGCAGTATTTGAGATGTTTCTGACTGCTGTGCAATAAATTCTTTGTTTTTTATTCTGTCCCATCAGTTTGTCAGATTTAGTTTTGTATAGCATCATCATAAGAAAATTGTCATACAGATTATTCTAAATCTGTGTCTGACCATTTATCTTACCAAGGACACATTAGCGTAGCTGGTGAAACTCATTTTTGCAACACTACAACCACTATTAAAACATCTGCAAATTGTCAAACACAATATATCATTTTTTGGGACATTGTGACCTATATTTGCAACGGATTAATTGACTGATATACCAGAGTATTTATTGCCTCTATTCTCTTTCCTGGCAAGAATTCACAAGCAACTGTTCCTTGTTTTCTCAAAGTAAAGAAAATGCCATGATTGAGAGGGCAGAAACTTTAGCCTTTTCCAGTACCAAGGAATGATAAAAACCATCAAATTTAATAACATTCACTTAACTGTGAGGTAACACTGATATCTCTAAAGAGAGTTATTATGAGTTTTTAGTTGTCAGTTTTCATGGTTTTGGAGAAAATGACATTTTCATGGGTATTTAAATTGATGGATTGGGAAAGGATCTATTATTTTTTACAAGGATAATTAATTGTTTGCTCTTTAAATTTGTGGTTTGTAGGAACAACAACATCCATAACAAATGACCACTTACATATTTTTGATTCATAGTATTTGCCTGATATTATAAAAAGAGTAATTAGAAAATTATCTTCTTTAGACATGATGAGGTCATACATGTGTTAATCTGCTAGCAATGCAAGTTTTAACCTCCACTAGAAACAAAAAATGGGCCATAAGAATGCCCAGATAGGAAAGGTCAGTTTCAATCTATTATAGAACATTTCTGAACAAGATAATGGTCAAAGTTTTTATCACGCTCAGCATTATGAGGTTAGTGTTAGATCTGGTGAGCCTGATGTCAGGATAATGTGACCGGGTTAGATAACAAGCTATATTCTGTGGCATGATGCTCCAGTGTTAGACATCACTATAAATTGCCACACTGCACACATTATAGCAATATGACTGAAACATTGTTAAAGCTACGATAAACAATCAATCAAAATGCAAATGCAAATCAGATTTAGAATGCTGCATTTAAAAAGTAACATCCTTGCCAATCTGTCATACAGATGACATCTAAAGTTATTGTGCAAAACATGGGGGGTTTCATACCTTAATGATAAGAGTTTGTACTCTAGAATAGATATATGCAAGACCATTTTTCTAAATGTAATCATGAATCAATGAATTATTATGGAAATATGCGAGACACTATCATCCATTGCAAATCAGGAGTTCTTTCTGTTACATAGAAATATATATATTAGTAAGCCCTACCATGTCATTTATGGTCCTAAGTGTATACCAGGTAAGCAGTGCAGAGGTCAATTTTTCTTGGGTTGTATGTTGTATAAACCTTAAAATTAAGGTAAACCCTTGATGAATGAATGCCAGTTTTTAGATGACATTTTTAGTCTTCAAAATGAATAAATACCATTTGCAATAAGGAACTGAAACAACAGTATCAAAAAAAATTTATTGTTCTCCATTCATTTATGTATTGTTACACAAAAGTTATACAGGATATGAAAAATTAATACAATTTAATGTGTTTATCAACTATAATAAACCTTGTGAAAAGAATAATTTCTATTGTTTAGCATTGCATTTTTATATTCTCTTATCCCTAAATGACATTTCCTTGCTACATTTATCATTGTTTTTGAAAGTTGTTAAATCTGCAGTGTCTGTAGTTTTTCGTTTTTCTAGTTTTGCCAAAATTCATACAGTCTCCTTGAATTTCAACAATTCATTATTGATAACCTTGTCTGCTGTGTTGATATTTGGCCGATCACAGCTAACGAGGCAGGGAGTGTCCAATTAATGAAGCTGTTTTCTGTTTTCCCATGAACACTTTCATGGATGTGCATCACTACCAATTCTATCTTAAAAACAAATCATAATTTAAATTGATAATCCAGAAGTGAAATCATGAAATAACTGATCTCAGAATAGACTAAAGTAATTAAGAAATTTTAAAATCCATGAGAATAAATCGACTTGTTCACCAGTGTTACCAACAATTTGAAATTCAACCAGTTCTAAACCCATGGGAAAAAGAAAACATCCACTGCAGCTTTAACTTATTTCCTTGGGTAGAACAATTATTTTAAATGATTGGTTTGGATAAATGCATTATGATAAAGATAGTGTTTAATTTAATTTAAAGCTACCACTTGGTATAAAAATTTACTTAATTTTTAATTAGCATGCTGATAGCAAAGGAGAGGAAAATGGTACAGTTTAGTGATCTATTAATGTAAAATATTATGAAATTAAACCTAGTCAGTATAGTAAGGTGAAATTATTACAAAACATTATACAGCATGAATTTCAGCACAGCCGCATACAGAACTGATCATTAGTTTTGAGCAATACATATCCTGTTAAAGGTTATTGCCATGGTAACATAGGTTGCAAGGCATCACAGTCAGCACAAGCACTAGCAAAACCAGTCCTTAGCTTGAAAAATGAAAACTGTGACCAGGGTCATGACCAGAGTTGCTAAGGTTACCACCGAGTTTTCAGACCCAGATGTTTTTGCTGAAAAATAAAAGGATAAGAGAGTGTTAGGTAAAGTATGCTGCTCAATGAATGTGGAAGGATAACAATTTTATTTTTGTTTGTCTCTCCATTTGCCTGTGCATCTTATTTTCACATTTAGGTCACTTTGTTGGCTATGTAGTCATGAAGATTTCTATTTTTAATGCATATCAGTGAGTAGATTTACATACAACCAAAAAGTAGGTCCTTTTGACCTGTATTTCACACTTCAATGTTTTGGTTAAGTTTTGCAATTCAAACAATTTTCCTTTGTACTGATGGATGCAGTTTTATTAATCTTTGTGTGTCAATTGCCTTGTATTAGTGGAACAGCCATTTAGAACTTGGATCATTTTGACCTATATTTCATGCTTTAGTTAGTTTGGTTAAGCATTTGTTTTACCCCAGAGAGAATAGCAAGTCATTGGTGTTCTAACCAAGTTGGTGGCAGGTTATTGGTGTTCTGTATACTCTTTTGTAGATGCTTGTATTTGTGTGTGCTGTGATTCTGGGCAAAACTTATGAACCAATGGAGCCCAGCAATTGGGGGTAATACATCTAAAAGGTCCATGTTCCCACAAATGGACCAGTGGTTTCCTGCAGGTACTTCAGTATCTTTTATGTTACAAAGGTGTCCTCCCATCACACACCTACTTGGGGGGGGGGGGCGAGTGACCAAGTGGTCTAAAGCACTGGTGGCAATCACCAGTTATTATGTACTTATGAGAGAGTGATGTATGTAAGGTGAAGTTGTTTGCATTTTAAACATGCATAGTGGAGAATGTTGGCATACCTATATACTACTTTCATGTAATGTGGCTGAAATTTCTATGGATATTGTACTTTTGGAAATTTTAAACGATCTTAAGACACTGCTAACTAAAATGCCTGCTCCCTTGTGCTCCAAAAATCAACCTGAATTTGTCTAAAGTACACTATTCTAGGCAGCTATTAAAATATGGAAAATGAATTTTGCCAAACTAGACAATACCAGCTTCTAAAAGTGCAATGAATGAATTACCAAATTCATAAAATGTAAAAAAAAAGATATTGGCTCTATTTTTTACAATTTCCTTCTGAAGTTCGAGAAGTGAAAATGAGCAAGTAGAGCTAGCACTTTTTTGAAAGGTGCACATCTGGAGTAAGGCCAAGCTGTATACTCTCTAACCCATATTACACCCATCAATCATACATCAAAATAAAGGGAATTAAAGGTTCTTTGAACAATACCTAAAGATATACAAAGTTTCTTTTAAATAGCCAGTATAACTAGTGAGGAAACCCGGGGAAACTCTTTTCCTTTAAAATTCTAACCCTATACTAAATACGAAACTATAGATATGTGAAAAAGCTTGCCAGTAGCTTCTCATAGGTAGGTGTTTCTTTCTGGTCATTTCCAGGTTTCTTCCTCCACCATTAATACTGGCCACCTTGTATAGCCTATTGTGTGCTGATAAATGTTGTTAAGCCCAGCAACAACACTTACTTGGTTTAGCAACAACAACTTAAAAATTTAAGAGATGGTGGCATATCAGGGAATTGCAAAAATTTACTTGGTTTAACAACAACAACACCTACTTGGTTTAGCAATAGGTGGTTGATTGTATATACACTCCATTAAATTGTACGTATGTATGCATATCCAGCTGTTAATTGAATTGCTATACTATTGTTTATAGTTGGTAAAAGAGCTGCAATGAGTTAAAGTATATTTTGATTATGTAAATAGTTAAGCCTCTGAATTTAAAAAAATTTCTTTGTTGAATGCATGATCAAAGAAATGTGTTGTTTGATCACTTTAACTTACCATCTGAGTATGCTCTGATAAAATAGCAGGGGAATATAGAGAAAGACATTGCAGTCAACATCACCAAGTCTGGCAGGATTCATAGCCAAATGTTTGTTTTTTTATAATATGAAAAAATGAAAAGGTTTCAAGGTATTTATTAACAGTATTCAGGGTAAAGAAGAATGTGGTTATTTGTGACAGTGAGTGGAAATAAACTTTGTCATTGTCTGGATTGTAACGAAGTTTTGCATGAGGGTCCTTTGACTTGAATGTTAGTTAATGAAAATTTCATGATAATTTTGTGATAATAATGACATTTCTTATAACTGGAAGGAAAACAAAAGAGTAGGTCAGAAACAAGTAGATTGAAGCATATGGCTGTAGGTTACCTGAATTTATAATGGAAAGATATGACAAGAAAGCTGTTATGGCACAGTAAATTACTATAAAACACAATGCCTGGATTAGAGGATGATGCCTGGTAGTATACCTTGTTGACAAATTTGGTGTTGGTACAGATAAATTACCTTGTTGACAAATTTGGTGTTTGTATAGATAAATTACCTTGTTGACAAATTTGGTCTTTGTACAGATAAATTACCTTGTTGAAAAATTTGTTGTTGGTACAGATAAATTACCTTGTTGACAAATTTGGTGTTGGTACTGATAAATTACCTTGTTGACAAATTTGCTGTTGGTACAGATAAATTACCTTGTTGACAAATTTGGTGTTGGTACTGATAAATTACCTTGTTGACAAATTTGCTGTTGGTGCAGATAAATTACCTTGTTGACAAATTTGGTGTTGGTACAGATAAATTACCTTGTTGACAAATTTGCTGTTGGTACAGATAAATTACCTTTATGGACTTTCTTCATGTTTCAAACTTGTCTTCTTATCATGATATAAGAACCCAGATTCACAACACCAAACAAAACATGGTTGTCCAAGTTAGAGGCTAGTTGAGGTCTTATTCAGTATCACTTGAATACATGTACCATAGAGCAGTGGTTAATATTACATAGTTTTGAGAGCAATGGTGAAATTTTGCCTTTGGCTTTCACCAAATGTACATGTACTCCTTGGTTGCTTTTTTTGTTGTTGTTGGTGGTCTTAAGGTGCTTTCAGCCATGTTGTAAGAATTATTTTGTAATTTATGACTTGCTATTTCTCGTGCAGGAATAATTATGGTTGTAATATTTGATACAAACTGTCTGTATATAATATATTTTGCATTGTCTTGGGATAATAATTCCTGTATAAGAAATACCTCGGTAACCATGTGTGCCCAAAGTTCTATTCGGATATGGTAATTACTGGCTGTATCTGTTCTTGTTCAGAAGGGTAACGAGTCAAGATGTTTAGAGAAAGACAGACAGACTGAAAGATTTATGCATGAAATGTGTCCAAGAACCCAAGGTCGAAAATCAGAAAATCGATAATACACATCACACTTATTTCCACGCGGATACAGTAGTAAAGCCCATTTATTTTAATGACAGTTTGTGCCTACATTCCAGTTTTCAAATCAATTTACACCAAGTTTATATATAATATTCTGTCACCAGTTTCTCTTTCCAGCCATTACAATTTGTTTTTGTACAGTAACTATTCCTTTGGATTGTACAGTGGAAATAAACATCACATGGATCCCACATTACTGTTGCACACAGCCATAAAACACAAGACAGAGCCATAAAACATTACCTGCAACACTAGCCCTCCTCTCTCTCTCTCTCTCTCTCTCTCTCTCTCTCTCTCTCTCTCTCTCTCTCTCTCTCTCTCTCTCTCTCTCTCTCTCTCTCTCTCTCTCTCTCTCTCTGTCTGCAGGATGATGTCTCAGGGCTAGACATCACTGTACATTTGACACACTGAAAACATTTTAGCAATATGACTGATAATTTGTTGAAGCTACGTTAAAAATCCAAAATCACACGCACGCACAGATAAATAATCCTATGCCAAATACTTACTTGTGATAGCTTTTGTCGTTGTTGTTGTGGTATTCTCTTGCCCTGTGCACATCAGACTGATGCATAAAAGTAAGAGAACGACAAAGCAGGCCCTCATTTTTTTTAAGCAACCCAGCCGACGCAGAAGATAAAAGAGAAATATCTGAAACAAATTGATTTAATAATGCCTGCAATCATGGGCCTTTGAAGAAAAAAAAAAGTATCACTAGTAAGAAAATGTAGGAATATCTGAGGTGGAAACACACACACATAGATAGACAATGTTGGGAGGTATATAGTCGCTAGTTGAGTGAACGTGCAATATAAATTTTCGATGCAATTCAAAATATTTGTATAAATGATACTTAGTTTAAAATAATGAATGTTAATCATCCATTCACCATGGTAGTATAACCATAAGTTTGTGACAATATTTCCAATGTCTAGGTCATGACATGTACTGTGGAATAATATTTGAACTATAATTCTTTTATAAAAGTGGTAAAGAGTTCAGTCCTTATTTACAAATGTATCAATGTATTACTGAAAATAACTTTAGTTTACTGTATTGTTGCGAACCTCGACACATAAATATCAAAGTATGAATTATTCCTCAGATTAGGTCATGGCCTTGACCTTTTTTGTGATATTAGATTCACACTTTATTCTCGATTACTTTGGAACTACCATCCGTACAGTTCGGCTACTACGGTAGATGCATGACTATCATTCGTTCATGTTATACAAGGCATGATGTATGCAAATAAATTGAATGTCATTGAACAAATTGAGAACATTTATAGTGCATCACTAACTACCTACAAACTGCATTGCCACCTATAAAAAAAAGTTTCCAACACTCCCCTCCGATATTCTGACATGTTCCTTCTATAGTAATGGAATTTTTGAGGCCTGTGTTGTAATTAAGATTGTTGAACAAAATACGAAATATGGCAATTGAATATCCGTATAAACCAATATTGTTACCGTAGTAGAATTCCCTAGAGAAGAGGATTGACTTTTTACATTGAGATGGATGTTCTGCAAGATACTAGAAAAAGAAGTTCCTAAATGGCAGGTGCGTTTAGATGTGATATTATTAAATTTAAGACTATCCTTTTTTTCTAACCTGCGACGATTGTTGTAAAATGGCAAGATCTAAAACACAATATACAGGCCAAACAGCAATCAAGATTTCTCTCCGTCCGTCATTTGTATGACCATCTGTCCGTTTGATATCTAGGGTTTTAAAAAGATAACCTCTTATCATTAGTGTATCACTTTAAGACTTTCCCACAAATGTGTCACGCAGTACAAAATTTTCCGAACGATTAAAGGCCAAGGAGCTCGAAGATAGTCGTGGGAATCACTTGTTTAAAATCTAGGTGATTATTTATTTGGTAAATCATTTTAAAAGAGGAATGGGGTGGTTAAAAGAGAACAATGTCGCGTGGAGTTGTTTGGCACTAACAACGCAGCGACTTTGTCGTATGTGAGACGCTGAATAATTTATATAGTTTCCCTTCCTAATAGTTGTTAACAATTATTCTCCTTCAGTTTTTTTTTTTTTAATGTTTGTGTAGTGGTAAAATGCTTTGAACCGGTCGTTAGAGGTAGTAGCAAAGAGGGATAGTCAGGGTGTAGTGCTGTGGAAACGACGTTCCTTTTCATATTTATGCTCTTTTTCTTAAATGTTTGAGTTTACTATTGTTCCCCACCCCCGCATTTGAGTAAAATGTCCTCCCTCACCTAATTATTGCCTTCTCTCACTTCTATACTTTGAACTACACCAAAATTGCATATTGTAATTGAACATATTTTAGCCCTGGCTGATCATTCTGAAAGCTGCCTGGCTTTGGGTACACGATCGATTAGACCCTGGCCACAAAATTATTGTAACAAAAGTACTTAAATAGTTTTTATTTTTGTTTTAAGTTGTTTCGATTCAATTTTCTTAACATCAGTAATTTCCTTCTTCCATTTGCCTTTATCTAATATACGACAGTTTTCACCTCCGAGCATTGTTAGCTGGTAGTTTCTTTGATAGAGATAACAATACATTGTTTACTCTCGTGGCATATATGATATTGTAATGCGTTGTAACCATAGAAACCATTTCATATAAATTATACCGATCTTCAAAAATTGTATAGCACAATTTCTTAAAACTCCATCATCAGTAGATGAGCAGTTAATTCAGAAAAAGTGAAATGATTTTAATTTTCTTCTCAAAAGTTGTGGAAGACATGACATATGCGACCTTGGTTTCTTTTAGCTTTGACGATGGGGTACTTCCTTAATTCAGTAATAAAAAATAGAGGATTACATAACATTACCCTTAAATAGTAGTCTACGTGAAGTGAAGGAGCAGTGACTTTGCATCTCCACCTTCCTTCACACATAAAGATTTAACAAATCAGTACAACTTTATTTAATTTTTTTTTCCTATTTCTGCCGTTGCTTTTTTTTTCAAAAAAAAACCCACCTTGGGTGAAGATGGAATTAGTTTGAAATAACGGAACCAAACGCTTAATCCAATACAATTATTTGACGTTCGCATACAAAGAGTTTTCAAAACTTCTAGTAATTCGCTTTCTATGTGATCAGAAACGGGTTTTTCCCTCTCTTTGTAAGGAAGTGTGGCAGTGTCTGTCTCTTTGTCGTTTCTTTGCTTAACTATTGCGAATTCGGAGGTGTTAATAAGCCGCTATGTACCCTTCTGAATGCAGTAAGAGGCGACTTACGGAGCAACCTCTTTAATCAGATACTCGTCTTTGATGACGTTCCAGCTTTGGATTTAGTTTGGTTGTGTTTATACCTGGTGATGGTTACATGAACTCCGTCGGAATTATGCAGCCAACATTGTGTAGATGTGCAATTAAATTACATGTATATACAAGCGTTTACACTGACTGACTGGCTGACTGGTGAACAAATACGTTTTCATCGATCTTACCAAAAATACATGATAAGTTAAGAAATAACGTATAATATTTGAACCCACTTATATTAATTCAGCTCATTTAATCTCTTAAAATTTCTATTATGTAGCGTAATTTTGTATCCTAGAGAATGCGTTGCAACATGTGACTAATTATAAATATGATTAAAGAATATGCCATAGGAAATAGTATTAATTTGCAAGTTTATTAGGGAAGTGTATCGTCATATCAAGTTTAGCATAGATTTCCATATAAATCGCTCTAGTCGATTTTTGGATGCGTAAACATTAATATTGGCAATTCAACAGCCATCACAAGCCACGCCCGAAATTTGCTAAGCCGTTTTCACCAGTGGCAACCTTCTGTAAGGTTTCATCGTTTCTAGCTGGAGTATAATATGTGTGGGTTGAATTTGTAACGTATATTTAACAATTTTTAACTCGTATCGCAACGATGTCTGCAGTGTTGCAGTTTATAGTGATGTCTAGCACTGGAGGATCATGCCGCAGACATGTAGCATGATGTCCCACCAAGTCATCATATTGTGACGCTAAGCCGAGTAGTCATTACACTAACCTCTTAAGCCTGACGCCTATCCAGACAGCCGTTGGACTCGCGGAACTAATTCAGTTCCCATAGAAAATCTATGCAAACCCCATGATATTAAAAAAAAATAATTTAATATTTCTGAGTGCTCATGATCAAACCTATATTTATCCGTATAGATGAAACGTGTGTAGAGGAAAAGATATGATCCGCGGCATTTTCTGGACCTGCATGTGTTTGAACGTATACTTTCAATTCCGCATCAAAGGGCCAGGTACAACTTTTAGTAATGAATTTTTCAAACTCAAGACTGTTAAAGGACTGATATTCAATCAATAAAACAATGTCTCCTCTTTTTTGGCTTAGAACTAGGATAGGCTCTCAAATATTATTTTCCTAAAGCATAACTTACATTATTAACCAGTCCTACCAGCCAAACCCATATATAGGCCTACTCTATTTTATGTTCACCAATTTCCATACAATTGGTACCGTGTACCTTGTTAGTACCATTTTTTTTTTAATCTCTGGCAGTAGCTATAACAACTAGGCCACCGGGGCGGTTCTAGCAGGAGTGAAAGTGTTCTCGGTATGTTGATTCTTCCTGATTATTTTTTACGCACGCAGAGTGAGCCAGTCCGATTTCATCTTTCATACACGGTCACTTATGGATTACTAAGAGGTTGTCTCAGTTACGGTGTACGATCTTATTTCATTATCTCGTTGAAAAGGATGAAGTTTGAGCTGTAATACATACCAAACATTCGTATTCGATTAATAGTTTAGTGTATTCGAATATGAATGAACATTTGTCAATGTTAATAAAGGTAACACATTCAGCCTCTTTTCTTTACAAACGTTGGTATTTATTTACACGGTCTCAACCACCACCACCACTCCGAAAAGCTGCATGGTAAACAGCGTGAACTAATTCATCTAGATTTAATTAGGTCGCATTTTAGGTACAATGTTTGAGGATTCAAACGAAAATTTAAATTTATATAAGTGTTTTTTTTTTCTGTTTCTCATCAAACTCGGTACGAACATAAGCATTGCTTTAGTACTAAATGTGATTTCTTGGTAAAATGATTTGTTCACAATAAAAATCATAGTAAATTTAGTGGCCAATTGAATTCCATTAAATTTAGATACGTTGATTGCTGGTCTTGATGGGTATAGGGTCCCAACAACGAGTTAATTAATTTCCAAAAAAAGACATAGGAAGAAAAGTAAATGATTCCTGCTAAGACTGGAATATCTGCTGATACGTCTGGTTTTGCTAATGCACAGCAAAAACATAAAGTAGCAAACTTTATTGTAACAGCAAACTCGTAAAATCTAGAACTTAAATGGTACTGTTCCAAATTCCAATCAGCTGAGTCAGCTGGATGCCTTTTCGATTCGAAATTGACATATGCAATAGTGACGTTTAATAAAAATCCAGAATAGTGTCAGTTTTTAAGCAGTCTGGCAACTCCATTAATATGTACAAATTTACAAACTTAAATAAAAGACCATTGAAGTTAACCTTCCGATGAAAGCTGATCAGTTGTGGAAGAGTGGCAATGGTTCTCGGGATTTCCTACAGCTGCTCCTGATAGAAGGAATGTCTTCTAACAGTTCTCTAATTTGATTTATTTATTTCCTTCCACGTTTTTCTCATCTATTTCAAAGGTCGTCAAAACATTAAAAATGGGGCGGCGATAGTTTTGCATAAATTGCTAAAATTAAGATTCAAGGCACTACGCACTCAAATGAAATCCATTTATTTTCTCGTTGCCGACTGTGGGAAGAATGCCGCTTATGATTTTTTTTTATATAGTACAGCTTTAACGTTATTAAAGATTTTTCAGTGTGAAAATATTATTGAATCCTATTTTTCATTACTTTTCTTTACATATATGAAACGAGACATATAAATGCAAAACTCACAGTCACTATTGTTGTATTATTTTAAGTTAAAAACTTGTTGAACAATATTATCATTTCATGCACACAAAAATAATTCTATGTTTCATGGAAAGAAAATTAAATTTTACTTACATTGCTTTCTTGCTCCTGAGAAAGATATCTCTGTACTGCGTCGGGGCGTTGTACATATATACATATATAACTTCCTCGTTCGAAATTAAGTATCACATGACTCAAAGCACTTGATGATAGTTTGCATGTAAGTTTCTATTTCCGCCAAACACTACAGAGTGTGCAAGCAAGCTACCAGCCGAACTCTTTCAAAAAAGAAACGTCTCTTAAATATTGGAGACAAATGATATAATACCAGCCAAGTGTGTGCCTTCTTTAGGCAATTGATATACCCGTCAAAATCCAAAACCCGATGATTCTGGATAACAGTAGTGTATAAACTGCCGAAGGAAAAAAAAAAAATATATATAATATAATATAATATAATATATGTGTGTGTGTGTGTGTGTGTGTGTGTGTGTGTGTGTGTGTGTGTGTGTGTGTGTGTGAAGAAATTGACATTTGGCTGGGTAGAGTGGGTAGAGTGCATTTGACCAAACTGAATTAGACACTAGCTTTGGTATGGAGTTATGAAGAACAAAACGGACTTTATGTTGTTATTTTATGTCAATGAAAAGTTTTAAATGGTTGGCTTTCTTAACCTGTCTCTGTTTGACTTGAAATTGTAGATAACATATGCCAAACATGAGCTGAAGCTATTCGTCCGGTAGACTACATTGAGTTCTTTACCAATACCACACATTATATGAGTAACAACTAAAACCTGTTGATTTTGTGGTACAAGCATATTTTTGGCTAATAGCCGAACTTTTGCCAATTAATGAATGAGCACTTTGTATTTCAATGAATAATCTATATAAATGTTTCGTCTCAAACAGTATTATATACGCATGAAGACTGAGGTTACAACACGAATATAATGAATATTGTGATGTGTCGAATTTTGAAAATCTTAGAAGCTTTGTTTAAAGGAATTGTATCAAAGTCAACTTAATTGAAGTAGAAAGGGCAAGAGATAGGTGATTATTTCCATTTCATCTCTGAACGTCAAAAGGGAATTCGTTCTAGCCGAAGTAACATGACCGAGTCAGATGCTATGGTACAAGAGAATGACCTAAGACCTTTCCCCAAAATCGGCAGGGTTAAAGGCGGCATCTGGCTATAGATGATAGCTCAAAGTAAATGATTAATTACGGTATGAGTAGTTGTTTAGTTTTCTGGTCAATCCAAAAATTCTACGAACAGGTTTAGGAAATAGGCTATTCCGATTGGTTAATATGGATTTATGGGCGTAACTATGTAAGAAATTAAAGGTTTTCACTTTAGGGAAATTCTTTAGTCTCAGATCTTTCGCAAGGAAAGTTAGTACGACTCCGAAATTCGTAAAAAGTACGTTTTTCGTATTGAGTAAGAGGCCGGATAGTTCTCTCAGGAGACGGCCTATACGTGAGGTTCTTGGAAACATAAAGAAACGGCAAAAAGGTACGCAATCTTAGTTTCCCGATTTTAATATGTTATTTCATTTGTTGATCTATTTTGCAAATGTATTCTTGATATGATGTATGTATGTATTATTTCATTTTGCAGGATTTTAGTGAAATGCTAGTCTTGACATTTTATTCTTTGATTTCCTAATTATCAATTCATTTGGAGAATTGGCAAGAGTGAATGTAATTAAAATTTCATTAGATTAGTGGAAAAGATTGCATGTAATTGAATCTTTAATACATAGGAGTGATTATGAATTTTCATGAATGATTTAAGGAATGATGAGTAATATTTCATAGTTTTATGGATTAACTCTGTCTAAAATGAGTACGACCTAACATTACATGTATACCATATACTAGTTTGTAATATTTAATTGATCACTTAAGTGTATATCTATATGATAGTTTGTAATATTTAATTGATCACTTAAGTGTATATCTATATGATAGTTTGTAATATTTAATTGGTCGAGTGAACTATTTTAAAATAGTTAGATCTGGAGGTCTAAGCCATATGTAACTTAACGGAGCAAGAAGTCGAGTGGGGGTTACGTACGGGTTCATACGGCTGAGTTGAATTTAATTGACCTTCCCTAACATGACCCGAATTAAGGTCAGAACAAGCATCGACCGTTTATGTAAACATAACAGTTAGCTAACAGATGTTATTGCGGCAGAATTTATGCCTTTTATTTCTGAGCCGAATTAATGTAAAAATATAGATATACTTGGGAATGTGACCTATTGTCTATTGCGAGACATTTTTATTTATTGAAGGAAACAGCTTTCCTGGACACGGAATCCCTGAACAATCATAGGACGGGAACACATTCTACGCAGAAATCTAGTCCAGAGACGTTTGTTAAGTTAGAGTTAGATGGACAAGAGTCCAAGACGAAAAGCTAGACAAAGATCGACAAGCAGGGACAAACGGAAGTCTTGATGTCTGCATAAATTAGGTGATGAAGTCTCTCATCGTTACACTCAAAGGTCACATCCCATTGGCAATGATGATAGCAATTTAACGTGAAAGTAATTTTATATTTAAAGAAATTTGTATTGTGTTTTATTTGAGTACATGTTAGTACCATTCTTTTCTTCTTTGTAGCTAAGTCATTGATTTCTTTTCATTTTTAATTCTGTTTATAATCTGATTAAATTTTATATTTGTTCATTGAAAGGGGGCTCGTAGTGCTTATTTACTCAATATACTTGTTCAGTGATCTGCTTCCTTCTTTCTATCTATCCACACTGGGTAAATCACACCGCGGAGGTCATTCCCTAGCAACGAACCGTAGTGAAAGAGGTTGGTGTGTTTTGCACGCCGCCAATCTGTCACAAATATGACTGACTAAATGTGTCCAGCTCCATAAACTTAAGAGGTGGAAACGCATTTCGCTACTATTGCTACGTGATAATTTGTAAATCTATCACATCGTAAAAGAACCTGACCTAATCCATTTAACAGGAAATAACTTTATTTTTTTAACCAACTTGACCCCACCAGCCAATGAAAAAGTACCCCAAACGTTAACTACTAATATTATTATGTGTTTATGTTTTATGGATTTTTAACGTAGCTTCAACGACTTTAGTCATATTGCTACGATGGCTGCAGTGTGGCATTCTTTAATGATGTCTAGCACTGGGGCTGAAAATATGTAGCATGATGTTCCACTCTGTCACATTATCCTGACAACAGGCCGACCAGACCCAACACTATCCTCTTAATTCTGAGCGCCTAGCGAGGCAGCTGCTATTACCATTTTGTAAATCATTGATATGACTCGGCGAATCCGCGAACTAACCACTTAACCCAATGGAACGGTTATTATTATTATTTTGAAATAGCTTTTTATTGATCATAGGTATTCTCGTCACTCTTATTAGCATAAAATAGAACTTTAAATATACAAAATTTAGATTAATCATGCAACTTACGGTCCTTAAAATTTGCAAAGATTATAGATACGCACACATATACATTCACACACACACATACATACAATACATACATACATACAAACATATATATATATATATATATATATATATATATATATATATATATATATATATATATATATATATATATATATATATATATATATATATATATACACACGCGTGCGTGTGCGAGTGTCGGTATGTGTTGGGTGGGGGTGCATGTGTGAATGTAATTTCTAAAATATTTTCAGATCTTAATTGGCTAAAATGGCATCTTATCTATCCGAAATATTTGTTCAAAAAGTGCGTAAAGATTAATTATATATTATTATAAAACTGGAATATAGTTTTATTTTTTTAAAAAAATAGAGACAAAATGATTAGAAATTTGTATTCATCAACACACAATTGAAACTGCATTAAATTAATTTCCTCCAACACTAAATATAATGACAATATATTATTGTGCCATTGACCAAGAATTGATTACATACCTGGATAACTAAGACCATTAGAGGCAACATTATAAAGTAAATTACATAAATACCTCATAAAACTTGTTCTGGGGAATGGTCGTAATTGATTTTGTCAGTGGGGTAACGCAACAGGTAAACTTACATAATCTGTTTGCAACAGTTTAAGGAATGAGGACACCTACAAATTATAATCCTAATTATAACATTATAAAAGTGAGGGTTTATATATTTTGAACCTAATAGCTCAACAAGAAAAGATTTTGTGTTTTCAATTTGACATCATTGTAATAAATCTAGGTGTCAGAGAAAATACAATAAAAACTGAATAACGAAACAAGGAAGATGGCTCATGATAAAACGTCGTAATCTATTGTAGTTTCATTGTTAATTCATTGTAGTGTGTTAATTTGCAGGACAATGGATCATTTATATTTCTTAGTTAGGGAAAACCCAACTGATTTGTTTCAAGATTCTAGAGAAGTTACACCCTAAATACTACCAATTATATATTGTTTATAATAAAACGGCACGTTTACAAAACTATATTAAAACATCAAGTATAAATAATAGACATCGAGGATAGTATTTTTACAGTATATAGTAATTAGTAAAATGAAGAAATATTATAAGTTTAAAAACTGTTTTCGTTGGAAGAAATTTAAAACTAATAATAAAAAATTTAATAAATCATGACAAAGAAAATGTTGATATAAAAGTACACGTGTCTGTTTGTCATGCTCGCTAAACAAGAGACCTCGAGTTCGAAACTCGAGGTGGCATCCAAACTTTCTTTTACCTTTTTGTAGTTTTAGATTCAAACATTCTTTTAAGCTAGCTCATTCGAACTTTGATTACCTTTTATTACTTTCTATTTTTGTGTTGATACTTTCTTGTATGACTCCCGACCTAGGAATGTAATCAAACTATAGAAACACACACTCTTGTCTTTATGTGTGTCAGAGGTGTCAAAAAAGAGGTCGCGAGTTTGAAATTCGCAGTGGCATCTCTTACATCCAGTCTTTTACAGGACATCAACTGCAAGATCAGTTGTCTTCCTTCTTTGTTTCCCTGTTCAACTATTTCCTTTTCAAAATAGAACAAATATACAACCTAAAAGATTTACTGGGCCTTTAATTCAAATATAGAACATAATTTCCTCTCTCGTTACGTTAGATATTGTTATATTTTAATTCAAACAGACACTAACTGCTAAAATGGTTTCAGGTGGCAGCTTGGCATTATACAATATAAATTCTAGCTCAGTTGCTTCCATAAGCGTTTCTCGGTAGATGTGGTTACCATTACTAATTGATGAAGATAATAACATGTTCTTGCCTAATAAAATTAACACCCAGAAGTGTGAGCTATTAATCAGTATATTGACTAATGCCGGACATATATACTCTTAAGGTCGACAATTAAAAGTCGATTGGTCCCTACTGTGGCTCCAATTCTAATACACCGATTCGCAGGTTAAGACAATTCATATCTTAGTTATACCATATGAATGATACAAAATAACTAGCACTTCAGTGACATGAACTTCCTGCAGGCTTAATAATAATAAATTCCCTGCTCTCTTTTTCCCTTCTAACAGAATCGTCTCTCAAAACTTCCAATACACGGGTCTTGAGATTTCTTTATACGTGAAACCATTTTCTTCCTTATTCCTAGTCAAGAATTCTTTCCTTATGCAGAAAACTAGGACTTTGGAGAAAAACATTTATAAGGCACGATATTTTGCCCGGAAACACTCCGAATTGTCAACTTAGCCAATCAGTTTTAAGTTTATTGCAGCGCTAAAAGTAACCACGCGTCGATTTACAGTTTCATGTATATTCCCGCATTCCTTCATTAACCGATCTCTTCAAAATTCTAACAGACACAGTTTACTAAATCCTTAGCACTGGTCATGATTTTAATTCCGTGTTAAATTGCATACATTAAGTTAATATTGCTATATATCACAGTGTAGCAGAATTGAAATTCTGGATTAAATGAATAATACAAACACAAAGTGATGAAATGATCGGAATCTATAAAATTATATATATATATATATATATATATATATATATATATATATATATATATATATATATATATATATATATATATATATATATATATATATATACGCACACACACACATACATACATACATACATACATACATACATACATACATACATACATACATACATACATACATACATACATACATACATACATACATACATACATATATACATACATACATACATACATACATACATACATACATACATACCTACCTACCTACCTACCTACCTACCTACCTACCTACCTACCTACCTACATACATACATACATACATACATACATACATACATACATACATACATACATACATACATACATACATACATACATACATACATACATACATACATACATACATACATATGAATATAAAAAAGCACACTGAATCTCACACTCCTATCATACAATTGATCCAAATTACCCTATACACACTCACGAAATGATAAAAAAAATACAAAAATATGATTCATTGACCTGTAGCCTAAAATGAGGGGTACAAATATACCATGTATTATATAAAATAAGATTCTCGTAATCTCTTGTAACACATTAAACTTTGAGATTCACTTAATCTCTTGAGATATAACAGCCAAAGGAAAAAAAGCAATTATCATAAACTGTTATTATTATTGTTTTGACTAAACAATATTGTGTTGAATTAAATACACAAACAGATAAACACACATCAATGTAAACTGAAATAGTCATTAACTTTACAAACTGTTACTCTATAGTTTATTCAATATACAAACTGGAACTCTGCAGTTTCACTAGATCCTTTTTATCGGTTCACGTTCATATCCTTCACGGATCTCTCATATGTATTCATCCACATATATATACACATAGACGGTATATCGCAATACAGGCAGCTACATCCAACCATGGATAACTACAATCAGCTCTATTCGGATACTGAATTTCCCAAAAAACATTGTCAGCCCAATGAGACACCGTCAGCCCCAATAAAACATCGTCAGCCTCAATAAGACATCGTCAGCCCCAATAATGTTCAATAAGCTCCAATAATGTTCAATAAGCTCCAATAGCTCTGATAATGTCCAATAGTGTCCAATAGACTACAACAAAACCAAACTGTTTATAACGATGAGTTCTGAACTAAATTGTTAATAACAAAGCACGCAATGTAAACAAATCATCATCACCCGACATAACATAAAGCCGAGGAAAAGTTTTACAAATCAAATTAAACAAAACTTTGACACTTACCCCTATAGCCTGAGATGATAGTGGAGAGTACGCACAAAACTGACAAAATCCAAATGACGTGTGTCTGAGTTAGAAATGTATCAAGCGTAAATCCTTAGGAGTGAATAGTAGTTATAGTCAAATGCTCATGTATACCATGCTTTCCGTGCCTTTTCGCCGCATATAATTTCGAAATGATTTTACCTGGAGAAATGTGATTCACCCCAAGTAACGTTGTACGCCTCCACAATGAACAGGCTTTGAAGGGAAAAGAGCACTAGCAACGCCGTTCTTTATTTATCAAGGCTCAAAATACAATTGTGTGCAGACAATGGATAATGGAGTGTACAAAATGAAAACAGAAATGTTGAAAAGCTGAAATGAAAATGTCTACACTATCTTCAAGTCTGGATCAGCTTACTTTTTCAAGAAGGCCTTGACTTTTATCGAAAGGGAATCAATGCAAAAGTCTGTCTATTTACTCAAAATATGCATATTACCCAATATAAGTGCACAAGAATCAAACGATGGTAACATTTTAAGTCACAAGAGGCTGTACGCGAGCGCACGCGTCTGTGTGTGAGTGTGTGTGTTTGTGTGTGTATATGTGTGTGTGTATGTTGTCTTTTCTTTTAGATGGGGGTGATCTGAACACCATAGACCAGACCCACCCAACCACCAAAATATACAGTACAGCAGAACATATTGCACTTAGGCTTCGGACATAACAATCACATGGGAATGATAAACTGAAGTTAATAAAAATGCAAATAAGTCGTCTTAAGATATCATGATCTTGATTAAAACATTCAACTTTCACAAAATAGAAAAAAAACAAGGTGTTTTTATCGGCACGTTGCCTACTGGTATTCCTGGAATTCTAATAGCAGGTAAATGTCAATGATTGACATACCAAGTTCATATGTTAAACGTATTTTTATATATGTATCGAAAGCTCATTTTTAAAATTCTTTTTATTTTACAAATAACAATATAATCATTTATAAAAGTATAGAGCATATTACAAAATATTACCGTACTAAGTAACAAAAATAAAGTAAGCAATTTTAGAGGTTGTCTTAGGAATGATATGCTGGCAAAAATATACAACCAAATGAACTCAAAATTGTGAATATTGAAAACTATTTTAAAGGAAATGATACACTTTAAATTGTTATTGCTAGTGATTATAGAAATGATGATAATGGATTCATTTGCCTTTCTTCTAAATATCATTAATGTTTATAAAGGTACGATGCGAACGAAACACCAATTATTTATAATAATTTCCATATGAAACATATTGATTCAGTAATGTTTTATATTATTGAATGTTATTACATAATCCCCCGGCATAAAGGTGCACAGCCAGTTAATAGATTACTTACGTTTACGAACCCACATTTTAAGTGTGTGTGTATGTGTGTGTTTGTGTGTGTGTGTGATTTTAAATGTTTAAGGTAGCTTTAACAATTTTTCAGTCATATCTCTACCCAGTCACATTAGCCAGACACCAGGCCGACCAGTCCTAACACTAACCTCTTAATGCTGAGTGCCAAAAGAGGCAGCTGTTTGTACCATTTTTAAAGTCTTTGGTATGACCCGGCCGGGGATCGAACCCGCAATCTCTCTCATCCGAGGTGGACATTCTAACCAGTAGGACACCGAAACGGTCCCCACATTTTAATGAAAATTTTATAATGTAATAATCAAAAACTATTGGCACTAATTTCTTAAGGTAATCCATTAAAATAGCTCACAAGTATAGCACCAGGATATCACAAACATTAAACATGACTATTGATACGATGCTGATCTGAATAATATATAGCACTGTGATAACCAGGTGTTCGATGAGTTTACAGCATATAAGGATACGATAGAAGGCCTAAAATCATTGTAAACTTCCGTTGTGAGTACTTATATTAACGTTAAACACAAGCTTTGATTAGGCAAAACCAAAAAAACTTAAAACTATCTTATGAGTTGCCTAAACCAGTCATAAAGAAAATTCCCTCGCTATGTACTGATATACTGAGATAGATTCCTTAATTGGCAGCTGATTTACTTTTAACATGAATTAACAAATATATTGAGAAAATTGAATAAAGATACAAATATTTTTAAAATTATTGACACAATTAGTAACTAAGCGTGAAATATACCAGTTCTGTATAGAGCTGCAACTGATACAGCCGATGCCTTTAAAACAAGACATGAGCGTACGAAAGCATGGAAAATTATGGGTTGACTAGAATAGTGAATTTTATATTTAAAAATATTAATAAACGGTTGCGTAAAAGGAATGTTGTTAAATACCACGTTTTAATGAAAGCAACGCTGCAGCTGAAAGATTGAACATGGAAATGAAAAGTAAAATGAGGAAATGCTTTACGGAAAAGAATAACTAGAAGAAATATTTAAATGCATTGAAATAAGAATAAGAGATAAACATAAAAATGCCAAGCACAAGGGAATTAAAATCATTTATACAGTGGTTAAAAAAATTTAATTTACAATTTTTTTTAAAAAAAATATTTATGGTGATTCCATTTCTAAAGGAAACAAAATGCCAAACAAGTGTTATAGTCAAACTTTTAAATAGTGTCTTTTTGCTATGTAATTCTAAGGCACAAAACGTATGATTTCATTGATTTTGTTTTTCATTCTGTGTAACTGCATTACTAAATCGATTAAAGGAAACTTTACATTAATTTTAGAAGTGTGACTTTAGACTAATTTAGAATGTACATTGAATATTTCAGGTATTTTGTCAAAAAATGACAGTTTTTCGTACAAAAATGAAGAGATTTTTATTTTCATTAACACATTTCTAGCACGAATTGATGCTGTCAACATCGCTGTTGGGGTCTATAGATGCGCGCGACAGAACGGCCCATAGACTTCTGAGCGTGTTTTCCGCAAACAACACATTTTAACAAATGGGAGATTAATTATAACGATTTCGGATTAGAGTTTTGTTTATGTCTGGATTCAGACATAATATTTTGTGTTGGCAACCTTGCAGTCTATTTTGGTAAAATACATTGCACACCCTTTCCATTGTCATATTTTTGTTGCGGTTTGCAATCACACTAATTAATAACTGATTGCTTCATCTTTTCAGACATGATTATGATTGCGGTGACAATTTATATCGCTTCCTAAACAATTTTATTGGTATAGATAACCAAGAGTTTTTCTTCGAACTATGTTTTGTTTGTCATTGGGTGTAACAGGTATGCCAACCTATATGTGTGACAGAGAAGATCGGATAGCAATGGGTTATGTGAGTTCAGCCACGGAAATGATTCATATGGAAAATTATGAAAAAGGTTAAAGTCTGAATCCTGTTTTTTGTTGTTGTTTGGTGTACATTTGTAAGTATTCTTTATTGCGCCTTCTCGTTTACTACTATGTTTGTTTCACCAATTGTTTTAATTTTAGACTATATCGAAACCCCATTATACACCATCAAACACATGTCCATTCTTAACCTCGATTTTACATTCTTCTAGAGTCTCAGAGATGCATGTATATGTGCCCTCTTAAGCACCAAAATTGAATATCATTCCGAAGTACCTGTGTGCCTTCTAGACCGTCAAAACTAAATCTAACTTCTGAAATGTACAGGTAAGACCTTTTTTTAACCCCAACCAGGTTGACATATCATGACAGCATCTGCTACAAGTTCCGTGAACATCAATTCATAACATCAGGTACAAAGCCAGATGCCAAGACAAAAGGGTTCAATCTTGGGAACTTCATAATTTAGACACATCAGAAAATAGTCTTTTCCCACGATTTTGGCATGATGGAGATTTTAAGAATATCTGTTATGATTTCAATATTAATAAGATAAAATAATAAATAGAAGAAAGAAACAGCCCTATCGTAAACCTTTGCAAATATTTTTCGATCAGTAAAGCGTCTGTCTCTTCGACGGACTCTTGTTTATGAATAATGAATACAGCATTCTAATGCTATAGATTAGAAACGACTTTTACCAAGTACATTTATCAACTGACTTACGAACTCTGAACGAAATATACCTTCATTTTGAGGGTTGCTTCAATTAACTTCGCTTTAATGAGAACGGGTTTTTGAGACACGATCAAAAGCATTTATGTGTAAGTGTGGATACTCGGTAGATTTAGCTTCACCAGATATGTGGCGATTAAACTGAATGGGGGGGATTTGGTAACTCTTTTATTACTTCTATGAATTTACACCAAGAAAATATGATTTCGTACTCTTTGTCTTAATAAATTGCATAAGATATTTTTTTTAAAATGTCTTTTACGTAAGAAACATGGACCTGCAAATGTTATGAACTGAAAAATATGAGGAAACTCGTTTAGGTTCGTTTTTATCAAGCTGTATTAAGCAGATATCAGAAAGCACACAGTGTACAACTACACAACTGTCAAGTAGGACAACTCTAAATGATAATATAGCTAAAAACTTTTGAGATTCTTCCTACAACGCAGCTAAAATAGAAATAAATCTCTTGAAATTACCTACCCATAGTGATGATTCGAGGTGATCTTGAAAATGGTAGTATCTGTTATTTACTTGAAGGGGTAGTGATATATAAATTTTATTAGTGCGGGGCATGCCTTTCCTGCGATGTTTATGTTTTCGAATAGTTAACTAATTAAGGTGATTGCACATATTGCGTAGTGAATGTTGCTCCTCTTATGACTCTATTGTCTTAAACTAAGTAACAGAAAAGAGCGAAAACCAACAAGTTTTGTAAAATTCAAAACTTAACTTATTTCCCAACTATGCAAAGTATTTTTTTTTTAAAATTAAAACATGGCGAACAATAGCCTAAATGGTCATAAAGTTCTATCACATGTCCAAAATTATCGACTAATCCAAATTAGTTCCATTGGTAATCCGGATGATGTTCACTTTAGTGCTATAATGTGTCAAAAGTTTTTATGTAGCCCACTTATATAATCCAAAATGTCTTCAAATAAATAAATGAAAAGTTGAAAAAAATAAATAAAATTAAATCCTCTCATCCCAACAAAACTTTGTCTCCACAAAGACCGATGATTATGCTATGAATATATTACTTTCAGTAAATCAACCTTTAATAAAAAAAAATTATAGACATTTTCAAAACCCAGAGCGAGGATTGATTACTCGCCTCCAAAACACTTTAACGTATTAATAAGATCAAGTACTGTAACATCCAGCAAATCTGGAATTAGGTCGACCTGGGTGTTTCTAAAAGAAAACCATTGACATCAACATGTTTCCATGAAATTAAGAGTACACCTTACTTATGAGAGTTTACTACAAAGATACTAATAATCTTACCGATGTAATAACTTTTAACGGATACTATTTTTGGTTCATTTACCAATAACCATCGACACATTTCCTTACTATTAGCCAATCAGAATGTTCGGAGTCCATTATGAGAGTTTACTACAAAGACTACGTCTTAAAGTATAGATTCTAAAATGGCCCTCACAACCTACAATCATGAAATTTAACACGTACTTTAGATATACATAACACTCCAATACTTTTATCACATTTGATAAAACTTATTTATGGGGCATGGAAACCATTATAGGCATTGAAGCGGATTTTGTAACCATTTGTTTGAATGATTTGCCCTGAAACGAAAGTAGTGTTCTTACTCATAATGCATTATATCCCTTCTGCACATTTAGATACGAATATTCTGTTTACTGTTTTATAACGCGTCTGCCTTGTTGTATGGCATGAACGATATCTTCAAGGGACATATACGGTTTCTGCTGTAGATTGGATTGTTTCAGCACTCCCTAAACGACTAGGATTTCATCAAAACTATAATGAGCACATAATTCCATTAGAATGTTGCATTGATGGTTGTTTATAGTCGTAATATTGTCATTGTAATCAATACAGAATATTTTAACTGCATTTGTTAACATTTTATAAGCCAACGTATTTCATGCACAAATAGAAATTCTAAAGACTGTAACTGTGTTTCAAAGTCCCACAGAGACCAAAACTTCATTTGTACTCCAGTTAACCAGATGAGATGTTGTTATACACGTTCTTATACTAACCCCAGATACGAATATCTTACAACTGTAATAACTTTTATCGGATACTATTTTTGGTTCATTTATCAATAACCATCAAGAGATCGATACATTTCCTTACTATTAGCCAATCAGAATGTTCGGAGTCCATCATTTCTTACTTTTTGCGTTGATCCTGTTTCGGACAGGCTAATAATTACGTGGTCAAGCAATGAAGCACATAAACGTGTGTACTACGGCTGCGATTCGTGTAAGTCACGTCATAGTCATGCTGGTCTTAGTTCGTCACGCCACAATTGCACACTAGAATGCCAATCCCACCATGATCGACGTGTCATACGCTTGGAGCCGTTTGTACTACCTGCTGTAAAATTTATCCACGGTAATGCGACGCTTTTCTTTCTCTTCCGGAATCCAGATTTTGGTCTCAGGTACAAAATGATAGCCTCGACCACCTTAAGGTAAGTGCGCACGACCATCCTGACCACAAACTGAAGAAAAACAACAAAACAGAGGTCCATGCTTTGCGAGCATCGACGTTTTTTTAACTACAATCGGGGCGTCTAATTCATACGGAGACTACTGAGAGACAACCGTAGTCAAAGGTACAATAGCGCAGCTGTGGGATTAAAGAAGAGGATCTAATAAACACCACAAGAGTCATCCCACTACACCAGCGACCAAACCGTTCAAAGTATGATTCACGCTCCGCCATTCATTCCCAATAAGCTGTCTGGTTGACAGGCAGCCACGTCAAGGTGAACCAGCTCTGTTCCAGATACCACTATGTCCAAGGTCTTCGCATGTCATCTGGATCCTCTAGAATAATCGATAGTATGGTTGCTGTTTTTTTTTTTTTTTTTTTTTTTTTTTTTTGTTTTTTATTTGCTCATTGGTAGCCAACTCTTCACTTGCAGAGGTAGACTTCCTGCAGGGCTTGATAATCTGCATGAATCTCTCATTCTGTAAATAACAGGCTGTCAGCCAACACAAACTGCTCTGTAAGATTTAGGTTCAGTTATTTTTGTCACGCCACTAAGAACCCAAATTTCGTTTGGCTCACTTTCTGTAGCCTCCTAAATGACATCCCAAATGTCGCCCTCGAAGAACTTAACTCGCCAGGGATCAATGGAAAGCTGAGGTTAATGGTCAGTTATTGTGTTTATTGACAATAGGCTCCATTGATGGTGCCTCGAGCGGTACTATTATAAATGTCACTGACCGTAACACGAATTATAGATTTCGTATCTATCGAAATGTCATCCATTTTTTCTTCCTTCCATTTCTATGTCTTCATCGGATCATACATTTCAATTACAATCCACTCTTCCTTCTTCTCATTATAATAGGTCACATAATATGAATGACAATCTCTTCCTCTGTTAGGATGGCTTCAATAAGAGAAGACTCGCTTGCATCGGTCATTAGACTACTCGACCTCAAGCAATCACCTCTAATTTGGCTCACGTGTGTGTTCACGTACGCCCGGTCTTTTACGTCCCTCCAGTTTTTATCTTGTTACGAGTTTAGTCTCGTTCAAAAGTAACAAAGAAAAGAGTGAAGCCAACAAGCTTTGTACATTTTAACAAAATAATTTATTTCCCTAGAAAACAAGGTAAAATATGAAGAAAAAAACTTTCGGTTTGTGAATATTATCCAAAAATTAATCAAAGAATTCAAAAATATAAGTCCTATCACAAAAACTTTCTAATTGAATCAAGGTTCGAATCCTGATGAAGTTCCAATATGGAGGACGATGACGTCAGATGAATATTGTATTGTACGTATGTGTCAACAGTTTCTCTTTGAATTTTATGAATCAAGAATAATATGCCGACTTTTGAATTCCGAATAATTTCCAATACATATCATTGTCCAAGAATTTGATGAAGAGCACTTTTACTTCCAGGAAAAATAAATTATTTTATATAACAATTTCAACTCAACTGGTCACACCACAAAATACATTGAGCTCTTAAAGGTATGGAATACGACAGCCTGAAAAACACTGAATGCTACTTTTATACACAATTTTAGATAACGTGATGGGGGTCACGTGGTCATTTAATTCGAACGGTGCAGAAAGGTCATAAGACTAATGAAAGAAATCTTACCATAATATTCAATAATAAAAACAAGAAAGATTTGTTTACAACAGAGCTAACGCACAGCCGAACATGACCTTTATAATGGCCGATGATTTCACTCACTATTCACGAATTACTCAACCAAGGTCAGGAACTAGGTCAGACGAATATACAATGTAGCAACACTTATTTACTAGAACTAAGTTGAATTTTCTGGAGAAAAGGAAGTCAAATCCAGTGAATAACGTTATTACAATAACATGCAATGAAAATAAATATAAAATAAAAGAGAATTTAAAACCTGCACATAAGCAATTAAATTACACATACTTTACAATCTAAGTATCCTTAGTTGATAAGGTACAGTGATCAGTTTATTCAAGGAAAGTAGAGAATTCTGTATTAAATATTCACCTCGTGTCCTTAGGTACGACGGGAGGTCGTCTTTGTGAAATTGAGAAAACCAGAGTATTCTCCAAGGAAAAGATCGTGCCAATTGAGGAAATGCAGACCATTCTGACGTACCAGAGGGATGGTGCTTGCTTTGTTCGAATAAGAGCACTGGTGTGTTGACAGACGAAGTTCACGCATCAATGAATCAGATACTTCGCACTTATAACCAATCAGGTTCAAATATCTAAACTTTATACTGGCTAAGAATTTTTTGTGTGTGTGATTTGGATTTTTAACGTTGCTTTAACAATTTTTTTTCAGTCATATTGCTACGAAGACTGCAGCATGGCAGTTCATAGTGAGTCTAGCAACGGGGCATCATGCCACATACATGTGGCATCATGTCCCACACAGTCACATTATCCTTACACCAGGCCGACCAGTCCTAACACTAACCACTTATTGCTGAGCGCCCGGCGAGGCAGCTGTTACTATTGTTTTATAAGTTTTTGGTATGACTCGGCCGGGGATTGAACCTGTAACCTCTAACTACTTAGGCCACCGGAGCGGGGGTTTTCTTAAAATTGCCGTGTATAGTCTAATAAAATAAGAAATATAACTCCCATGCAAAAGTAACATCTATCTGTTCGTTGTCGTAATTGATATCTTTAAATGTATTTCGCTTCCTGTTTTCAGTAGAGTTAATGAAAAGAATATTTGTTGCATATTCGCGTGTTGTCCTTTTGCCACATCTACATATACATGATTAGTAAATGTCCATTTGCTAACTGTGTCATTTTGTTCATTAAACGAATATCTATTCTGTTTGATCGTAGAAGTTTACTCTTGTAACTATATTTTTTTTTCCTCAATGGACGGCTTGTGCTATTTCAGTTTAATTTACAGAATTCATGAATACAATTCGAGAAGTTTGGTAAATACATCGAATATCTGTTCATTTTATTGATTCCAACGTGGGCATTAAGCAGGAAACCTGAGTTAGATGTGATTTGGTAAGAAGCACTCGAGAGTTTCCTAAGCAAGATTAGCTATAAAGGACAGCGATTGTGCTCACTTTACTCTCTACTGAACTCTGCGTACGAGAGAGAGAGAGAGAGAGAGAGAGAGAGAGAGAGAGAGAGAGAGAGAGAGAGAGAGAGAGAGAGAGAGAGAGAGAGAGAGAGAGAGAGAGAGAGAGAGAGAGAGAGAGAGAGAGAGAGAGAGAGAGAGAGAGAGAGAGAGAGAGAGAGAGAGAGAGAGAGAGAACAATAGATCTAGGATATTCTCTGGTTATTTCCACGGGTTTTTCTTGCAGAGTCGAGCTTTCCTGGATAGGGTATAGATCACGGTAGTTGTGTATTAAAACTTTCTTTTACCTCTTGGTGTGCGTGTGTACGCGAAGTGCTATTAACAGAGATCAGACTTAATTAGTATGCAGAAATGTGCAGACCGACAAAGATTACATGGAAACGAAACTTTACGAATTCTGCATCATGGCTGCGTCTACCCGTTTCCACAAAAATACGATAATTGATAATTGTTGCACTGTGTTGCTCAAAGCGGGATGCGATGTGTCGAATTTTGAAACTCTTAGAAGTATTGGTTAAATAAATTGTACCAAAGTCAACTTTATTAAAGTAGAAAAAGCTAGAGACAGTTATATGATTTTTTTCATTTCATCTCTGAACGTCAAAGGAAATTCGTTCCACGCGACGAAATTTGACCTAGTCAACTGCTATAGTACAAGGGTTTGACATAACACTCTCCAAAATCAACCGGTTAAAAGGGGAAGCTTGTTAATAATTGATTGTTCAAAGGAACGTTAATTACGGCATGATTAGCTGTCTTGACAATCAAAAATTCTACGGAGAAGATTTAGGAAATAGTCGATTCTGATTGTTTAATAGTAACTTATGGGCGTAACTTTGTAAGGAATTAAGGGTTTGCTTTGGAAACATTCTTCAAACTTCAATCTTTCTTGAGAGAAGTTAGGAGCTCGACTCCGGGAAACGTCAAATTACGTCTCTTGTGATTGCAGTAAGGCGTGAGAGTTGTCTCATAAAGTAGGCAAACTCTACATTTGAGGTTCGTTGGAAACGAATAAAAAACGGCAAAAGGAAACAGCTCCCTGAACATTCCTGAAGTTCTTGAGATTTCCTGTAAAATCCTGAGAAAATTCTGCAGCGAAAGGTCAGAAGTTTTCACCGGCGAAGTCTAGGTACAGTCGTCTAACCGTAGCTTGACTGGCAAGAAACCAGGTCCAGACAACTAGACAAAGGTTGGCAGAGCAGGGACGAACGAAAGATTCGATGTCCGGGAAAGATAGGCGATGATACCATTCATTGTTGGTCTGAAGGTCGCATCTCGTAGGCGATGACGAAATTGAATTAATTCTGTCACTGACAAGTAATAGTAACAGTAAAGAAAATTTGTATTGTTTTTTATCTTAGTACATGTTAGTATATTTTGCTTCGTTTGTAACCAAGAAACTGATTTCTTTTCATTTTAAATTATGTTGTTAAATTGATTGAATTTTATATTTGTTCATTGAAAGTAGGCTCGTTGTATTTATTTCTTCAATATACTTGTTCCGAGATCTGCATTCTTCTTTCTATCCATCCACACTGGGTAAATTACATCGCGGGAGGTAGTTCCATAGCAACGAACCGTAGTGGAAGAGGTTGGTGTGTTTTGAACGCCACCAATTTACCGCACGGGAGAACTACCAGATTATTGAGATTTATTCGTATAATGCTTCAGATAGGACAGCACACAGATAATTTGTAGATTTTGTATAGACTAAATGTATTTGCGCATATATTGGATGTCCACCTCTTGATTGCCGAAGTAGGTGGGTATAAAAATGAAAACTTATAACTGTACCACTCGTACATGGTATCCAACATTAGAACGTCAAACTGTATTCCAGTTAACACAATTTTTCAGTTTCAACGTTTAAACTTGATGTTCATGAATGTCTGCCATCTAGTTTCAAAACTCCATGAAATTTAATTATGATTAAGAACAACAAAATTTATAATAAAAGACTCTGCCCAACGCTTTTTTTTTAGAAAGATATTGGAAACGAGCCTGTAAGTAATAGTAGTACAGACTGGTATGTACAAATACAAGAAAATCTGTGGGCTTATTACTCTGTACCTTGTCATACCAGCTTGTCACATCTCCGACCGAATTACACACGAATTTTTCACTACAATAAATCATATTTATGTCTTCGATTCAGAACTTTTTACTGAGTGTTTTATGACATCTTTCCCAATAAGTGACATTTATTTACCCTGTTTGCATTACAAGCTAAACTTTGTAAATACTTGAAGGAGGAAAAAAACACATAACATAAATACTTATCTCTTACCGCTCATTTGCAAAATTTGATGTAGTAGAGATTTCCAGTTAACTCGAGACTGCTTTGTTTTTTCTTGCTTCTTCAAGTCACATAAGTTTATAAATTGGGTTTAAGCGTTTTACCACACGTACTCATGACAAAATTAAATGTATTTAAAGCTAAAACTTCCTGAGTGTTTTTCCCTACAAAACTTGAAGCACAGAAAAAGGTACTTTAAAATAAAATTCATTATCATACAAGCATTGGTAATGTAATATTCACTGATCTCAATGATAGTGTTGAAAGAGCTTAATAATTTATATGTTTCTGCTTCCACACATGCTCTCGCTGAACTATAATACTTTGATAAAAATGAGATTTTGTAAATAAGAAGGGTACCCCCTAATACCTAATTACGGCCGACCATTGCAATCCAAAGTTGATGTGTTAACATATGTTTTTGATTTTGAATACAAATAAATTAGCTCGTGCTGATGGATTCAAAATATTTGTACAAAGATTCTATTTGCACTAAATAACCAAAATGTTACGATAACTTAACACATATCTCATCTTGTTAACTTTATTTCTAGTATTAATAGATACCGCACACTTTTTCACTGAAGGCCCTCTCTATATACCAAAATGTTTACAACTTCAGTTCAAACGTCCTTTCCCTTTTTTTGAAAAATATGTGGAATATAATTAGTTTCTCTACCAGATATTCAAATTCTCTACATTCATTGAAACATTATATTAGATTTTTATTGATGGTTTGTACTACGTACTGAAAACTACAACATTATCTCCCTTTAAATGTACAGTATTCTTTTTTCTACAAATCGTGTTTTTGTGTTAAATCTTGCCGCCAAGATACCTCTTTCTAACAAAAGTGCTAGACTAACTATAAGTGTGTGTGTAGGTCTGTCTGTATGTATGTGTGTCTGTCTGTCTGTGTGTTTGTGACTTAGATTCGTAACGTAACTTTAATATTTATTCACTCGTATCGCCACTATGTCTGCATCGTGGCAGTTCATACTGATGTCCAGTACTGGGACATCATGCCTAAGACAAGTAGCATCATGTACCACCGAGAACCAGGTCGACCAGTCCTAAAAGTAACCGCCTAGTCTCGAACGTCAAGTCAGGCAGAAACTAGTAACACTTTTATAAGTCTTTCCTACGAATACGACGTGGTTTGAACCCGAGATCTTCCTATACCGAGGCGGACGCTCTAACCACTTATGCCACACACACACACACACACACACACACAACACACATACAAAACACACACAACACAACATACATACATACATACATACATACATACATACATACATACATACATACATACATACATACATACATACATGCATGCATGCATGCATGCATGCATGCATGCATGCATGCATGCATGCATGCATGCATGCATGCATACATACATACATACATACATACATACATACATACATACATACATACATACATACATACATACATACATACATACATACATACATACATACATACATACATTTAGGACTTGTCGCTTAATGTAGCTGCTACGTACAGTATTTAAAGCGTATTGTGTTTTAGATCTGTTTTGCACGAATTATAATTCATCTTAAAGTATGCGAACATGAATGATATAATACGGGTCATTTTAAAATGTTAGATTTGGCGAACCTTGCATTTACAAAAAAAATGTGTGTGTGTGTGTCTGTGTGTTTGTGTGTGTGTGTGTTTCAGTGCAGTGGAGTTTGATATATCCGTGTTGTATGTTATCATAATTCATTTTGTGAGCATGTTTTTTGTTCTTTAAAGCGTGTAATAAAAGTGTACACTAATAATAAATTGCATATTTTGTTGTTGTTATATATGGTTTTCAGTACAAGATGGGCTATACATGGAGGCCATTATTAATGGTGGAGAAAGAAACCGAGAAAACCCGGAAGAACTACTGACCCACGAGAAGCCACCGGCAAGCTTTCTCAGATACCCACATTGACCGAGCTCGAGACTCGAACCCATACAGACAGGTGAGATGGCAGTGATCCAGAACGGTGAGTGCTTTAGACTACTCGGTCACTAGAATATGTAAATACGTTTTAGACTGACTTGTTGCCAAATAAAATGCCTTGATAAATTTATAACGATAGTTGCCCCTGTCAGTAAAGAAAGATTACGAGATATGACAGACACAAGTTAAAGGAATGTGGAATGGAGCGGCCTTGGGACAAGATCTTTCAAGATGCGGACAGGCGCTTCCCATTCTATTTGACGGTGTTGCTAATCTCTACATAGGCACTTCTCTATATGGGCGTCTTTATAAAGAAATGCTTAATTTCATGACTAATAATACGCTTGACCTAGTTTTAGGGCAGCTTAACACTACACTTTGCTCTTAATTTGACTGGAATAATATGTGCTTGGATTAGAGTCTTCCTGTTAATATTTTTAATAAAAATTTAAAAAAACAAGATTAAATGTAAGAAGTATTTACAATGGATATAACAAATCGCAGACTATTCTACAAATAATTTTGACTGTTTAAATAGGACAGTTTTAGGTGTATATATAATGTACTGTTTATATGACGTACTCCGATTAGTCAAAAGTTTGATTTCCCAGCATTTTAGAAAGGCAAGGCTATAGACATTGAATGTTTTAAAAAAAACAACACTCCCTACCCCACCCTCTCCACACCCCCATACGGTTTGTTAGAGAATGGAGATATGATGCCTATGTAACAAGGGAAAGAGATATAATGCAAACTATCAATTTTACATAATACGATACTGAATGGAGTTTAAAGTCACATTTGACCATTGTTGTGTTTACTAATTGGAGGTCAAAGTGACATTTGTCTGTTGTCGTATTTACAAGTTATTATTAATTAACAAGTTATTAATACAATATGCTTTGGAGTATGTAGCTTCTTCACGGAAAAACTGAAGTAGTACCACTTGTGTTTCATTCACTGAACTTTAAACTACTAACAATTGAAAGGGAAAAGGAAATCATTTTAAAAATTTGTCCACGTACGCATAATTTACTTCTTTCTATTTAGTTATGAAACATTGGACTGTTCACCGTCAAATACTACACACTAACGCGCTACAAATTGTCTGAAGGCTACGCTATCGTAACAGTAATAAGACTATGTGACTGGGTGTCTTCAGGGCCGACGGGGGTGGGGCAACCAAGGATATACTTTCCATAGCGAAAGAAGTTGTGCAGTGGAAAGAATTTGAACGGATCACGGATATGATTGATCTCTACTTATCTGTTTGGGGCGGAAATACATATATCTGCCATGATTATATAAATAAAGACGTATGTGTGTGTGTGTGTGTATATATATATATATATATATATATATATATATATATATATATATATATATATATATATATATATATATATATATATATATATATATATATATATGTGTGTGTGTGTGTGTGTGTGTGTGAGTGTTCCATATGAGACACAAGTGAAAATGTAATGTAAAAATCTTTATAGATTTGTCATGTGGAGTCTAAGATAGGGCATGAGTTGAGTTAACTTTAGGCCGTATGTTTACATTTGCGACCTTTATGTCTTTTCCATGTTGAAGTATATATTCGGCATAACGGGAATGATAATGTTACAAGTTTTAGATGGAGGACATTTCCAGGTTGAAACATGTATAGGGCCTTTTCAAGAAGAAATGTGATGTTAATTTTTTATACGATCAAGCAACAGCTTTTAGAGTACTAACAAAAACATAAATTTATTTCTATCCCTCACCTACTTTTGATTACTATCTAACAATTTGTGGCTAATGCCCAACATATACTCTTTGTTCACTATACATCATACACATTTAGCAGCAGAGAGGCTGAACAGACAAATTTGCCTGAGACCTTATTTTTGAAAATTAAGGGTTTCTACGAAGGCTGAGAAAAAAACGTTTTTGCCTTAATAGTAAAACTTTCTTTAATTGACCAGATTTTTCGCTCGATTTATTCACGATGTGGTCACTACAAGTATGTCCTTTAGCCTCTCTGCTGCTATGAATTAAAAAGCCAATAATGAGTATTGGAGAACCACACGCAGCTAAATTAGCTCGAGAACGACTAGAAGCAATTAAAAATATCTACTGTTCGTGATTCTGTTAAGGAACAACTACAATCTCGTCAGGAATCTCAAGTTGAATTTGAGGAGGATACAAAACAATTATTTAAACCTATCACTGAGACCACTAAAGGAATTCAACCTGTGTTAGAGAAAACAGCTGAAGCTACTGAAAAATAGCAAAATGAACTAAGAAAACAAAAAAGATTTTTGAAGAACTTCCAGCCGAAATAGCTGCTAAGATGCCAGTCCCGGAAATACCAGATGATGCAGACCAGGCAGAAGGTGATACTCAACAAATACCAGGACAAGCACGAGTCAGGGTTAATGTATCTGATAAATTTACAAAGCGTAAAACAATTAGCTATGAGTGCTGTGAGAGGTTATGATAATCGAAAACAATATTTAAAACCTGAATATGTTGATAATGTTATAAGTCGCGATAATTGTACAAATGGATATTTTGCATACACTATGACGCTGATCAAGCTCGAAACAGCGATCAAAGATGTATTGAGTATATTCATGCAATAGATGAATATATTTCGTTTATACAGTTACCGCCAGAACAACAACATCAATTGATAAAACAATAACAAAAACAACAAAAAGCACCAAAATCATTTAAACAATCATTTCGTGATTACTCAGAATTACCACCATCACCAAAAGTCAGATTACCATCATCACAACAACCACGAGAAGAGGAAGACGTATTTCAAGACGCTCCTGGCGCAACTGGATGTGGTCTAGGAAGTGGTCTTATTACTTGTCCCAATAATGTCCTTGCTGATGTCGATCGACTAGAAATCCTCATCGGAGGAAAACGAGCTGGTAATAATTCATCAGAAATCATTAATGAAGCAGCTGATATTTGCAAACGATTACTTAGTGGCGGTATTATGGATATTGATGTATATCAATCACTCATTAATGAAATCGCCGATAATTATTATAGTGACTAAGTCACAGTGATTATATACAATTAGTGATAAAGTCAATTAATAATAACAATGATCGTGCATGGTACTCAACGTGGACCTACCATGGTCAGGGTAATAAACTCTCGATTACCGGTATACAAAGCAACCTACAGAAATGAATGACTAGGCGATGTTGTTCAGGGTCTGTTTAGAAGAATGGCCCCTAAACCAATACCTATTGCAAAGCAGCTAGGAATAAAAGCTATTGATGTTGTTCGTGAAAAGGTATAGACGCTGCTGGTAACCTTGCTAGCAAAGCATTCTCAACGATCAAAGATAGACTAACGCGATTAATACGCAGACCACAACCAGTCCGATCTCAACCAGTGAAATTACCTAGCACTGAAGTGATGCCTGCAAGAGTAAGTTAAATAATAAATCAAGCCGCTAATCAAAAACTAGCGGAGTTGGCTGATGTCCCAATGTCGGAGAAGGAAAAAAATATAACCACTAGTCTGATAGCAGGAAGTGGTCTTGCTTTCTGAAGTGGTATTCGTGTTAGACGAAGATGATAATAATAAAGATGTTCAAGCGTATAAGTGACCCCGCGTTTGACATGGACGCACCAGTTCTCAAAGATGAGTCTGTTCATGATTATCAGCATTATTCTTATGATGTATGTGTACCTGACGAGCGTGGAAGAATCGAATTACAGGTTCAGGATACAAGCAGATATGTCTTACCCGCTGAGACATTTATTGAAGTCGAAAGTAGACTTTAAAAATTAGATAATACAGATTACGGAATTGGCGATCGAGTTGGTTTTGTCAATAATGGTATTATGGCGTTATTCAAAGGTTCCGCGTATATGATTGATGGACGAGAGATTGAGATTTGTCATGAAAACATCGATGTCGCCACAACAATACTTGGTCTTGCAAGATACAGCGATGATTATTCAAGATCAGCTGGTCCATCAATGTTTGCCAAAGCTACAACTGATCATCCAGAAAGTAGACACGTAAATATTGGTGATGTGAGAGCTGCAGGAGGAGGTACTGATGCCCCTGCAGTATTATCGATGAATGAAAATTTTAGCTTGGGATTTGCATCACGTCTATCAATGCTGGGTGACAATGAAAGATATTCATGTGCAATTCCATTGTCACATATCTTTGGATTTTGTAGAAGTGTTAGAAAGGTTATTTTTGGAGCTAAACATGCAGTTGTACTCGTACGAAAAGGTACCGACGATGATGCAATATGGCACGCCGAAGGAGTTGATGATGTTGCAACTAGGGGCACTTCATGGTAAAGTTATACTAACCAAACTTTCGCTGTGGATGCGAACAACGACTCCATTGATCACCGAAGAACAACGGTTACTCTCTTTCATGGATCTAGGTGGTAAATCAGCGTTGTCATGGTTGACTATGACCACAGATGCTTTCCAAAGTAACATTAATGGTTTATTTACGTGGCAAATAGCATCACAGAAAGGTGTCTCTGCACCAAGACACATATTTATTGTATTTCAAGATGCTGCACGAGTAAACTCACAAATATGTAATATTATGACATTTGATAGACTATGTGTTACAGAGGTTTCGCTAAGAATAAATGGACATCAAGAACCATCAGATGATATATTATTAAATTTCGATCAAAACAGTGTTGCTCGTGCGTATCATCGCTTAATGTCGTTCATGGGGCGTGATCAAAATGTTGATACCGGTTTACAAATATCTCAGCGGTATTTTACAACGCTTTATCCGATCTATTATTTTTCTCTGGAACATTTGGATTTGTTTAGACAGTCCGTCGTTGGCATAACCTTTCGAGTTCGTGTGAATAGAGAAGTTATTGCAAATAACAGAGCAATTGCTGTTATACTCAGCGATAAATCAATGTTACTCGAAGGTGCAGGTGGACGAATGAGAGTCGTTGTTGCCCCAGTAGAAAATATGTAAATAAACATGTAATTAGATCGCTCATAATATTAATAATGTTATATCATCACTTTAGTGTAAGTCTGACTCCTGATCAGATTAATAAACTACAATCATCATAAAAAAATAATTGTGCGGCAAAAGTATTACTAAAGCGAGAACAACTCGCAGGTGGTCCGAATAAGCTATCGTTGACCGAACGTCAGTATAATCACTTTAATAAAGCCAAGCGATCAAAGACCGGGTTACCACTTAATCTTTCTGCAGCGATTATTAAAGACATCGCTAGATCGGGTGGTATATTTCCACTTCTCGCAGCTATACCAGCATTAATAGCCGCTGCAACCCCAGCTGTTGCAAAATCTGCTGCGTTAGGCGCTGTTGGAACCGCTGCTGGAATGGCGTTATAGAAAGCAACCGGACGTGGAATTAAAAAAAGGGAAAAGGTCTAAGACTTCCGGGAACCCCGCCCTCGTGGTACGCAAAAGGTCTAAGACTTCCGGGAACCCCGCCCTCGTGGTACGAAAAAGGTTTAAGACTAGAAACAATTCGATTATAATTCCACTATCAAATTTTGATTTACTCGATGCAGCCAAGCGACTAAATATAAAAAATTAGAGTTTTTATGCGCGATCAATTACCAAAACAACCTAACAATACTGAAACTGGCATTATTAATCTTGATAAAAATTCTGGACCTGGCACGCATTGGGTAGCGTATGCAATTGATCCACTTGGAATTATTTATTTTGATTCATATGGATTAGTGCCACCAAAGGAGTTTCTTCATTATGTCAGCAATAAAATTGCTCCAATCTGGTATTCAACACTACCAACACAAACAATAACTGATCCTCCAATATATGGTCGAGAAGTATTTAATGTACTTGATGCTATATCAAAATCAACAAAACCACCTCATAAAGTCGTGCATGAGTATACCACGATGTCGCATTTGAATAGAAACTAATGACATAATGGTTGATATTTATGGAAGATCTCGGACAAAAAAAAGATAAGACCGTCGACTTATCTAAATACGCAACTCTTGATCAACTTAGAAATGAACTCGATGATTTATTAAAATTCACGAGTGTGGATCAAAATGAAGTCGTCGTTTTTCAAGATAAACAAGGACGATTAAAAACGAGCAACATACAACTGGCCGATGTACTTATACAAATTCCTACCGCGGTTACTAATAATATCGTTACTTTTGCTGATCAAGGTAAAATACAGGATTCCGGTAAGTCGGTTAACGACTATGTTAAGAAAATCGGCGACATATTATCTGATGACATAATAATGTCAGGGGAAAAAATTACCTATCTCGGAAACCCAACCTCGGATAACGACGAAACAACAAAAAATACGTCGACGATAGCACTAACGATCAAGTGACAGCAATAACAACATTCAACAATGAAATGGCCACATTAAGAACTGATTTTACCGGTCACGTGAATACTTTTCTAAGTTTTCGTAGAAACATAAACAGATCCATTAATGATTTTTTAGAAGTCCACCAACCGTCGTCATAAAACTAGTTGACATTAATACGAAACTAAACGATATTATTAGTGGAATACCTGATATTATTGACAAAAAAAGAATCTTATTAAAATTCATCACAAACAGATCATCAACATCGTGTACGTCGTCGGATCATGCGCAGCTACATGGACACAACCAAATAAAACCATCAAACACACCGCAGTTGTCTGTGTGTGTTTAGTGTTGTAGAATTTAACATACTTACCACATCTTCATTAGCTCATAAATTGTCTAAAACTGTATCTGTAATGTTGGATAAAGATTATGAAGAAACGTTCACGTTGGAATCGTCGGATTGAAATTTGGCATCCGCTAATTACTGGTGGTGTCTGGAATTTGTAAATAAAGCTCCCATTTTAATTACTTAATTAAATGACAACGTCATAAGTATAATGATTCCGATGACAGAGTCATTCATTGACGTTCAACGTCACAGATATAATCAGGCGTGTAAGTGTCAGACTGAACTAAAAAATATTGATGATTACATGTTGAAAGTAAAAAATATTGCAGACGCATAGTTGTTATTGACATAGTCGTTTTCTCGGTTTCTGCTGTTGTTGCTGGAACCGGATTATTATTATCAACGTTAACTATGACAGCTCCTGTGGTTTTAACGATTATCGTTTCTACGACAACAACATGTGCAGGTATTCTTAGTATTATCGCTAAGAAAATATCTACATGCGCGAGCGATAAATTACGTGAGTACATGATGAAATTACACACAGCAACAACCGCCTATACTAAATTATGCTCGCATCTTGCCTTGTACCTCAGTGATGGTAAAATATCTAATGAGGAGTTCGTAACGATAATGAAAACCTACGATGAAGCATTCGTGATAGAAAATAACGCATTCTCTATGGACATTAGCGGAAAGATTGAGAATTAAATAATGACGATAATAATAATATCAGAGTCCTTGACATCGTCAAGGGAATTATTGCAACAGATCGTCACTAATACGACACCATCTAAAACTACTATGATATGGGTAAGTTCAACCAATCCTGAATTTAGCGTTAACTTTCCAACTGCAATTGCAGCAAGTGAAATTGCATTGGCCGAACTCCGCGTTTATAATAGCTGGCCAAATATCAGGTTGAAACCATTCGGTGGATTACCAGTAAATAATTCACTGGTATTTGCTAATAAGAATAAACCGGATGGAACACCTGATTGGCAAGTTGTTGGAATTTCAACGGGTAGTTATCAAATAGAAAAGATTAATGACGAGTTCCAACGCAGAATAAAATCTATAACCAGAAAAGAATCAAAAATAGCCATCACTGTTTACGAACCAACACTATCAGCGGTAATTGAAGTAAATTCCGCTGATTACCTCGTAGATATCTATCAGAGTTCGATCAGATCAGTGTTAGGATGGCCTGAGGTCGCACCTGTGTATCAAGGACAACCAGAACCACAGAGATCCGACTTTGTCACAGATGTTAAAAAATGTATATAATTTCCAGAATATCGAAAAGTAGAAGAGGTTTATCCATGGAAATTATATTATGGTAATGAAAGATTTGTGCATCATATAGATCGAATAAATATTTATTTTATAAAATATATTGATAGCAAGAAGGGAGCTGCAACAATAGCAACATTAGATATTGATCTAATAAATTCTTATGCTAATACGATTAAATTTGAGCATGAACGTGTATTTAGAAATCTACAAAATTTATTTTTATGTATTATTACATTTTACGATAATGATTTAAAAATCAGATAATTGAATCAATACATCACTTGAATCAAGTTGCCTCAGACCTAGAGTTCATGAATAATGATTTTGTTAACAGAGAGAAAAGATTAGAACTACCACCATCAATTCGAAATGCATTTCATGAACAGATAATAGTTAATGAAAATGATCCAATTCAACGTATTCCAGCCAATCGTTTTTCACAACAGTTTTTCTTAAATATTTTGGAATTACGCAAGAACAATTAACAACATTTATCATTCCTGGATTTGACTCGTCTGAGTTAAAGAAATCAGTTAAAGATCTTTATGATAAACACTTTAAAAGAATATGTGATTCATGGAGAAAATTAGCCCCACCACCGTCTATACTAAAACATAACAACAACCCGTTTGGTGCTGGCAGACACATATCGCCAGGCATTGTAAACATAACAACAACAATCGCTGTCAATCTCGTTTGCGACGTTGTGGGTGGAAGTTTTCAAATAGATCTTTCAAAGTCTAGCCAGGCACAGCAAGGATAATAATTATACACATTTTCACCGCGATCGCCCGGGTGTTTGATTGTATCAGAACCTATAAACACTGTGTACTTGCGTGTTCATACTCCGTTATTATCAAGAATACACTTCAAACTTACACAGCAAAATAATCACATCTTGAACACAAGAAATGAAATTATAAATATAAATCTGATGTGAGGTCGTAATGCGTCAGATGCGAAACAAAAAAATATCTTTTTTACTTGTCTATAGTACCTGATACATAATGGTTGGTCCGTATTCTTTGGTATTAAAGTATCCACAAATGCATAGTTCGTCCGTAAGTATACTTGTTAATAGTTTGTAGGTTACTAAATATTTTTTTTACTAAGGCAGAATATACATTAGTTTTCCCAATGGATTTGTTTTGCAATTACAACAGTTATTGGCCCCACCTCGTTACTTTCATTTTCACTTTCATTTTCACTCGTATTTGCACAATGTTCCCTTAACTGTCTTATACGAAAGTTCATAATCGTTTTCTATCCGTATTCATGAGATAATTCTAACTTGATTTTTGTCAATAGCATTTGAAAGAGGTACAAACAATTTTACCTGATTATCAGTGACTTTTGCCAGTGACTTTAACATTCCACTTTGCATATCCTTTAAAAAATTTGTAATCTGACGAAAGCGTAAATCTGTTTTGGTTTTTAAGTTGTTGTAACGAGTCAAAGTCACATAAAATCTTTTCAGTATTAAAAATGTCAATATTAATATTGTTATGTTGTAAGTCTTTAATAGCAGAAACAAAGGCATTTATATTTTCAGTATTCATTTTCATAATATATATATATATATATATATATATATATATATATATATATATATATATATATATATATATATATATATATATATTAATTAGCAAAATATGTAGCGCGAACTGACACTCGATCTACCGTTCCTAGTTGATCAGATTAACCTAATGAGGTTACATTTACCCCACCAGAGACCCCCAAATATCCGTAACCGAAACTTTAGAGACTCAGAGGATTGTTTATACACGTTGTAGGTCTTATTTTAGTGACCAATCAGATATGCCTTGCAAGAGTTCCTAAATATCCGTTATCGAAACTTTAGAATGTCAAAGGCTTTTTGGTCTTTATGACCGAACCAAATTAGGTTTTGGCTTTACGATTGTGTCTTTAGGAACGGTACCCTGTGTGAGTACCCTATAGTAGGTCACAAGGCTCTAGACAATTGCCATTACGAAATTATTACAATAAAGTCGAGAAAATATTAACAAAAACAATACTAAAAATTATGACTTAAAGTAAATGCTTTCTTGGACGAAAATCACTCCAAAACTTAACGCTGATAAATATTGTTATCGTATATGCAATTATCATGTCCTCAAAAAATTTCACTTTGAACCAGATAAGCTTGGTGCTTGAGTTTATTGATGAAACGAACAGAGAATATGATAATTTGGTGAATAAAACATATTTGCATAAACGTAAAGTAGAAAACACGTTTGATTCCTACAGTTGGTTAAAGAAAAATGAGGTTTTGACAGATGAAAGATACAAGGATACTTTCCCAGATGTTTAATACAAGTATATAGATTTTATAGCTGACCCTAACAATGATAAGTTCCGTGAGTTTCTTGATTTAATTGATGGTACTAGAGTTTTTAATATTGTATAAAAAATCATTGTAAGCATATATTGTATAATGATAAAGCAAGTCATCGATTTTAATAATATTTCAGATGAAATTCCAAAACAGGATGTTGACGCTCTAATGCAATGTTACCGATATTATCATTAAAAGAACTTGGAGACGTAAATCAATGTTGCAAATATTATAGCAAAATACTTCGAGTAAAATCATATTTACCATTGCTAATTACTAGCTCTGGTATAATTTCAAGCGGAGCATCATTAAATCCATTGTTGTTAATATCTGGCGTTGGTGTTTCTCTTACTTGCAAAAGCGTGTAAAAAAAATAATTAAGCCTCGACTGGTGACTAAAAAGCGCCTGCCAAACTGCTAGTACCAATATAAAATTACTTGATCAGATACGATCTTGCTTGCGATGTGTAAAATATTAAACGGATCACTTAAAACGCGAGTTTTGTATTATTGACAATATGTTAAAAGATATTCTACCAATGAGAGCTAGCAGAAAAGAATATAATTATTAAAAATGATACTGGTGATAGGGTATGAAATTTTGTGTGAACTTTAAAAAAATCTTTTTAAAAATGGTTTAAAAATGAAACAATCTCAACATTTTTAAAAAATAAGGGAGATAACTCTGTCAGTCTTTCTTGTATTGTAAACGGAGTTAAGGAAATTAATAAGTTATATTGCGTAATGTTACATGACCAAAACGATATAGTTTTGTGTGCGTCGATTCAGTAACTTCATTGTCTGTGATCAGTGTGAATGAAGTATAATTTGTAAAAGAAAATGATATTTCACACCTTTTATTTCTCCTATACCTTATCTTCTGTAAATTTCAGGTAGTTATATAGCAGTGCAAATTCCAGTAAATTATTGGTCTCCAGTTATATAATGTACTGCAACAGCTGGTTCATACAACAACATGCGGCAGATTTATTTTAGGTCCACACGCAAATTCGATTTAGTGACAATAATTTATAGAATAAATCTAGATTCAAGCTACATTTTATTCAGCATAATATTTTCTAAACGTATGTAAATTTATTTTTCATCCATAGCAGTTTATACAGTATTAACATCATAACAATTTTTGAAACGTATAATTGTAAGAATTGTTAAGTGGTGCGGTGTTATAACGTTGGATTGTGATACCGAGGCCTCGGGTTAGATCACTTATTGACACATTGTCGACGGCGGGCATTCTGACAATTTTTTTTATATAATGGGGGCTCCAAAAACCCAAAGGATTTCATGTACACCTTTTCACCTCGTCAAACAACGTGGTGAGTGCGATTTGCACACTCTCCTGGGTTTGATGTGGGGGTATATGAAATCAAAAAACCTAGGCAGCCACTGAAACTCTAAAGTTTCGTTTTGTTTACGGATTCGCTGGGGTGTGTGTCTTTGCAAGAGCCCCTAAAAAAAAAACAGTAGCGTTTGTGAGTCCTCAGCTTCATTTTTAAGGGTAAACCCCACAGGACGTTCAGAATGAATGTGAACCGAAACAGAAAAGCCTCGTGGGGTGCCCCATAACCGCCATAAGAAAGGCATTAATGACCCCGATGAAATGGTGACAGCTTATGTTTGTTTGTTGTTGTTTTTTGTTCTTTATTATTATTATTATTATTATTATTATTATTATTATTATTATTATTATTATTATTATTATTATCATCATCATCATCACCATAACCATCATCATCATCATCATCATCATCATCATCATCATCATCATCATCATCATCATCATCATCATTATTTTCATTATTATTATTTTTATTATTATTATTATTATTATTATTATTATTATTATTATTATTATTATTATTATTATTATTATTATTATTATTATTATTATTATTATTATTATTATTATTATTATTATTATTATTATTAATATAGTAAGACCAATCACTTTTAACCTTTAACTTTGCCTTTATCCAGGTCATATTTTAAATAATTGTCATAACACATAGCCATGATGGTATAAGTAAAAAATAAGATCTTCCTATCTCAGGGACAACCTGTCTCGCCCAAAAATATTTATGTTAGAAATATGCTAGAAAAATAATTATCATGTAACAGTCAATATTTTAATTTAGAAAAGGCTTTGGGAAGAAAATGTAAATATAGAAGGTTTTGTAGGAGGGCAGAGATAGAAAACTTATTTTATATTACTACTATTATCGATCTCATATTTTATGTGTACTTTATTCTTTTGATGCTGACTTACATACTTGTACGTTAAAACGCCTCCTCAAAAGCACACAAATATGAAGTCATCTATTTTGTTTATCACATAAAACAGCAAATGGTATTCCATATTGAAACTGCTCGCTAAATACACATTTCATTTTTACGATGTTGATATGTTGCCCTTCTTTTTCATATTTATGTGATTGGGTTTCGTGTGCTACAGTGCCGGCATACAGTTTCTATATATATTGTGCATTAACTAATTTTACATAGAAGAATTTGTATCATACGACTTTAATGAAAGTATTGAAATAGTTACCGTTTCTCAGTCACTTACTACTTATTGTACAATTGGTACTGGTTTGATGGCATAGTCTTCTAAGAATTTAGAGTGCAGATTAAGTGGCTGTGAACCATCGACTACTTCAGTACTGTATTTAGCATACTTTCTTTTAAGATTATATAATTTCTGCAAGTAATCCATAGGTTTGATCCATCCAAGTTTTTTTTTAATTAATAATAATAATAATAATAATAATAATAATAATAATAATAATAATAATAATAATAATAATAATAATAATAATAATAATAATAATAAATGATCAAATAACTATGTGTATTTGTGTTATGTATATTTAATTTGTATTGTGACTGACCTTTGTGTATAATTGAGAGTCGGAATTTGGACCTACCTAATATCTTTTTTGTAAACAAAATATTACGTAGCGATTTTTGCCCATGAATTTAGATATTTGATGATGATGATGATGATGATGATGATGATGATGATGATGATGATGATGATGATGATGATGATGATTAATTTTATTATTATTACTATTATTATTATTATTATTATTATTATTATTATTATTATTATTATTATTATTATTATTATTATTATTATTTGTAGGTAGATATGTTTGCTTGGATTTTAGCTCAGGACATTGGTTTTTCCCCAGGAGGTCTTGGTGTTTGCCATGTTCTTTACTAAACTTTTAGTACTAGACTGTATCTTGTTGACAACTTTGAATGTACTAGACATGAACTTTATACATTAATCCTGGTCATCTTAAAGTGAAGATGGGACAGTTTGAGTCATAGTGGTACGATGTCTGCAGTGTGACAGTTTATAGGGATATCTAGTACTGGTGCCTCATGCTGCAGACATGTGGCATAATATCCCGACCAGTCACATTATCCTGATACCAGGTCGACCAGTCATAACACTAAATGCTTAGCGCGAAGTGAGGCAAACAGTAGTACCACTGTTATGTCTTTGGAAAGACTCATCCGGGGTTTTAGCTTGCGACCTTCCGCATCGCAAGAATACTCTTTATCAACTTAGGCCACCAGAGAGGTAAACATCAGAAGTGTAATTGGTCTGTTTGTTGTGTTCAGTTTTAATTTGAGAGTATTTATTTAAATTGTCCATTGGAATTACGTAATGCTTTTTGATTTTAGGGCTAAATCACTATTTTGGAACTACTGTGAATCAATTAAGACACCTTTTTGAATTATATCATTCTGATACATCAAGACTGTTAGCACAGCAAAACTATTCCAGACTATTAGTACATCAGCACATTCCAGACTGGAATTCGTTCGGAACACCATTGGAATTTATTCAGAATACTCTATACTTTTGGACTTGATATTCAACTTTCAAGAAGATTTTGGATTTAATCCAAAATAATGTAAAGTAATGTAAAGAAATTATTAATTTTTTAATTATTAAGTAATTAGTAATTATTAAATCATTTTACAAATTAATTTTGTATTGAAAGGAAATAAATAACGTGTTGAGTTTTACTAAGTTTATTTGTTTTCGCTCTTTTCTGTTACGTGGTTTAAAACCATAATTATTTTCGCTCTTTTCTGTTACGTGGCTTAAAAGCATAGAGTCGTACATATGTGTGTGTGTGTGTGTGTGTGTAAGAGAGAGAGAGAGAGAGAGAGAGAGAGAGAGAGAGAGAGAGAGAGAGAGAGAGAGAGAGAGAGAGAGAGAGAGAGAGAGAGAGAGTTGAAATGCCATTACAAGTTTTCAAACCAAATGAAACTTCACCAATGTAAAAGTTATTTCTAATTTGCTTATGACAGCACTGTACTGTTTCAACATCTACAGCAAAACATAATTTTCTGGTCTATATTTTAAAATTATTTGTCGGGGTGCCAAAGGAAGGATCCGGCCCGGGTCCAAATTGCTTGAGGTACGCTCCTGCTAAGAATAATTCGGAATTTTAGGCTCATCTTCTAATCTCCGCGACATTAATTATTTTTCGTAATTTAATTTTGTTTGATGTATTCGACAGTTGTAGCTGAAGGAATGGTGAAATTGACCAAAGCTTTCATTGCAATTTGCTGCAACTTTTCTGTAAACTCACCTTTGCATATATTTGCGGGTCTAATGCATTGCGAAGACTGCTGCATTCTTATATATGTTTCCTTGTGCTGACTAAATAAACTCAAAGGCATCGCCTGTGTAGGGTAGGATGCTTGTAATGAATTGCATGAAGAAACTATATTAAATACTGGCTGATGATAACAAGAAGTCCCTGTGGACCTTATATTTCTCTTCTTGCAAACATTACTAAAAAGCTGATCTTTTCACAAGGAAGCTTAATGTAATATTGTGAGAACACAATATATGTTGACTATTTCCTAAGCTTTATATCCTCTTTTTTTTGCCTCTTTTACTATATCCTCATGCAAATTCTTCATAAAGACAAAGGTATGATTAATAAGCAGTTTCTTGCTCATATTCAAACTCATCCATGATCTTGATACAAAAACCATCCTCTGTTTCACTATTTCAAAAAAAAATAGCCATTGGATGAGAAATACAGTATCTAGATTTGGAGAGGTCACAAATTCAGACAAATGGATACAAGATATTCAGTTCATATGTGCTGATCTCATTTATTCACTCAAGTTCAATTAAACTGTGTACAATGATGACAATTTTTATTTACCTGGGTGGAAAATCTGATTGGAATTTGGACACCAAAGTGGTAACAAACTGAGTTAATTACATACAAAATCATTTCATTAATATGCATTAGTCTCACTCATAATGTGAATCATACAACATACTAATGACATTAACCTATCTTTCAACTTTGATTAAAATTGGGTCTGAAAAATAAGTATGGCTGCAAGAGGGGTGTCAAGCAGCCAATCAGATGTAATATCACTTCATACCGAGTCATATCAAAGACTTACAAAAATGGTACCACATTTGCCTCGCTTGGCACTCAGCATTAAGAGGTTAGTGTTAGGAGTGATCAGTCTGGTAACAGGATAATGTGACAATGTTTCACGTCTGCGGCATGATGCCCCAATGCTAGACAGATCACTATAAACTGCCACACTGCAGACATCGTAGCAATATGACTGAAAATTTTTTAAAGCTACGTTCAAAATCCAAATCACACACACAAACACACACACACACACACACACACACACACACACACACACACGGTAATCATTGCACTTGTCCAAGATCTTGGTTATATGAGACTATTCCATACAAGATCAAAATCCAAACAGAAATGTGACCTCCATGGCAATAACAAGCTCAGCCAATCTGATGCAGGATTATCTTATTAATATATCAACATATATTCCAAGATTTATCAAAATCTAATCAGAAATATGAATATCAGAGTGACAATAAGCAACTGTTGACCAACAATACAGACTATGTATGACAGAATGAACGCAGGAACATACCATACGATCACATGACCTTATGACCAGGTGGGCTAATAAAAATTCAACATGTTCAATTCCTTCATTTTCCAAACTTTAATGTTGCTAATGAAAACATAGAAAATAGGATAAACAGGCACATACAGTAGAAGAAAGCATAACATAAGTTTTCAATTATCTATATATCACAGAAGGACACAAACACCATGGTAGGCGATGGCAAGTTATTAAACTATACCTGTCCTTGAACATGATATTGAAAACCAGTGAATACAGTTCATATATAGTACATGTACATCATTTCTGGTTAATTTTACAACAAAAAAAAATATGCTCTGATTTATAGGCTCATACTGAGAACTGTTCCTCTTCATGTGTAGAGGATTGTTCTTGATGGCATGAAATTAAATTAACTTTTGATGTTGGGGAAAAAATCTACAAGGAATTCCATATTAATTACTTCATGGTCAGCAACCTACATCAGAAACAAGAAAGCACACATCGACACAACCTTTTTTAATAAAATCCTCTTAGGGTTTGGCTAAGACTATGCTCAAACTACTCAGAAGGTATCAGGGATTTGGGAGTATTTAATGTATTATTATAGATGTCCTTGGTTTTATGTTTTACAAAACATTCACTGATAATTTTATTTAAAGTATTGCTACAATCTGTTTTAAAAAAATGTTGAAATTTTTAATATAATGCCATCAATAATAGATTTTCAATACCTACACACTCACTGTTATTTGCAGATACCTTGAGCAAAGTCTTAATTGAAACTTATCAATATTTATTTAAAAACATTGACAATACTTACAAATGTAAGAACATAAAAATATACATTATCCTGATTGTGACCTTGATTAGATGACTGCCATACTAAGTTGTTCAGTTTTGCGTTTTTCAACTGAAGCACTGATCAGGGGAGGTAATTTCAGATGAATCCGTTATGATCCCTCATTCTTGATTTAATAATTCACCTCCAAATCAGTCATGTACACTTAAAGCGATCTGCACTACATTAAGTTTTGAGACACTGGGTATACAACTCCTTAAAGATGACTATCAAAGCAAGTTACTATTCATCATGTAACTAAATAATCAAACAATATTCATTCAGGAGTGACTCAGAAATCAATATATAACATGGAATATGAAAATAAATGTATACACCATGCTGACAGATATAAAAACTTCCTGTAATATACATGCATAAATCAAATATATATGATTACAATTGACAAGTATATGGCAATATTATTCTAAACCTGTAATAAATTAAAATCTAGGTCTTATAACATGTCAAGTCATGCTAGAATATATAAAATAAATTGGTACTTGTGAAACATCATGTTGTTGTTGTTGGGCTTAATGCCATTTTTCAGCACACGATAGGCTATACATGGCGGCCAGTATTAATGGTGGAGGAAAAAACTGTGAAATCACCAGAAAGAACCACCGACCCACGAGAAGCTATTGGCAAGCTTTCTCACATATCCACATTCAATGAATCCTAGACTCAAACCCACGCAGAAAGAGGTGAGATGGCAGTGATCCTTAACGGACAGCACTTTAGACCTCTCAGCCCCCCTGTGAAATATCAGTTTCTCTTGCAAACTATGAAGCATATATGGGTTAATTATTAAAATAATCTCTTGATGTATGAAACTCTATTATGTTTATATAAATCAGCACATAGTGAACATGACGAACAAAAAAACCTATAAATCTTTTATGTGTATGCTTCCATTCATTATTGCTTTACAAATTCTTTCACAGAAATCTATCCAAGATAAAATTGCATGCATTATGTTACTGCCTCTTCATATCAAATTGTGCTCCAAAGGCATAGGAAGAAGGCATCAAAAGAGTTAGTATTTTACATTACAGTGGTACATGTCATAAACAGTATCCCAGAGTGGTGGGGAATTACAGTCATAAAATTAAAACCCTGTAGGTAACCAATAGGAATGCAACAATTTGTCATGTAATTTATTTAATTGAATGTAGTACACACAGTTCATTTTGTGTAAGGTTCAATGAGGTGTAACTGTATTTTGATGATGAAAAACTGCATTGTAATTTCATTATTTTCATGGTTTTGTAAAACCATTTAAACTTTATTGATTCCTAAATAATGGAGTTTGGAAAATATCATTTATATGGTGACATCATTCATTGTTGGGATTAAAATTTGTGCTTTGTAGCAATTAAGGAATCCTTGAAAACTGATAACCTACAAAAATGTTAAGTATTTCACTGGTCTTGTTTAGTTTGATAATTGTTTCTTTTACCCAATAGCATGACAAACATTTTCATTAATGAAAGCAATAAAGACTTAACTGCAAGCATTATTCAATTTTATTTTACCATTTTATGACAAGTATCATATGAACAATTTTTCTCAAACAAGTCTGAAGCTGTTAACTAATAACATTTAAGACAGTACCAATATTTACAATGGCAAAGTAAAAGGCTTTCTGAATGAAAATCTATCAAATTTAAATGTTAAATAAAATGACAATAAAAATAATTCAAAGCTAAAATGGGAATAACAATAAAATGCATGAACGTAAAACTGTTATTGATAAGGTACGTTTGGTCTTTATTAAAGTGTCTTGCGATTATTTATATGCAGCTCATTTCTAGCAAATCAAAGGGGAACAATCCTCCAAAACAACATTCATGATCCCACCCAAAATTTCTTTTGCAAAATAATGTCATATTTTTTGCAAATCAAAATTAGGACCAAAAGGTTGAAATTGTATGCAGTGTCTAGATAAAGCTGATTTAATTCCTTTAGAGGAAACATTATTCTAGTCCTCATTGAGTTTAGTCAAGTTTATGGGAAAATGCACTACATCAAAATTCAATCTCCAGCAATAAGATGAAAAAACTGTCAATATCTTCAAAAAAGCCACAGAGTCAAAAGTAAATTAAAAAGAAATATACAGTGTGATTTGAACATTACAGAAAAACATTTAACCTGAAAAGTTGGCAAAGTCATGAAAAAAAGTAAAAAGTATTGAATGGTTTGTAGAACAATGGTATATATATATATATATATATATATATATATATATATATATATATATATATATATATATATATGACAAAAAATGCTTTTTTTACAAGTCTATGAGGAGGTTCTGATAAACATGCATACTTTAATCAATCCTCAGGTTTTATAAGCTTAAATCTGGTTACAATAATTTAAGCAGTATCTCTGACTAAATGTGCATGTATATGAAACTGTTATTGATACGGTAGGTATCAGTTAAAACCATAACTACAAATATGTTTGGTCTTTATTAAAGTGTCTAGTGATAAATCATTTTTTAGCAAATCAAAGTAGAACAATCCCCCAAGAAACATTCATGATCCCACCCAAAATGTGTCAAATTTCTTTTGCAAAAATAATGTCACATTTTTTGCAAATCAAAAACAGGACCAAAAGGTTGAAATTTTATGCAGTATCTAGATAAAGCTGATTTAATTCCTTTAGGGGAAACATTATTCTAGTCCTCATTGAGTTTAGTCAAGTTTATGGGAAAATGTGGTACATCAAAATTTACTCTCCAGCAAGATGGAAAAAACTGTCAATATCTTCAAAGGCTACAAAGTCAATAAGTAAATAAAAAAAGGAATATACAGTGTTATTTGAACATTACAGAAAAACATTTAACCTGAAAAGTTGGCAAAGTCATAAAAAATGTACTTTATATATATATATATATATATATATATATATATATATATATATATATATATATATAGATGCTTTTTTCAGAAGTCAATGAAGAGGTTTTGATAAACATGCCTACCTTTAATCAATCCTCAGGTTTTATCAACTGGTTACAACAAGTTAATCAATATCACTGATTAAATGTGCATTTTTTAAAAAAAAACTTTTGCCAAAAATCATTACTTGGTTAATTAGTTAAGAACTGCATTTTGTAATATATTACAGGATGTAAGATGTCATAAAGCTGGAAAATCAATTACACATAATGCATGAATGGCCTACATGAAACTTCATATATTATAAGATTCATAAAGTCAGGAAGCATGAAAATAAATTGCATACTACATGGATGGACACAGAAATGCCCTTCATGAAGTCTGTAATTAATTTCTATGCTTGATGACCATATGAACCCTGTAAAATATAAAAATCAATACAAATAGTTGGACAATTATTTAAAATTTTGGATAAATTTCAAACTTGTAAAACAGATTTTCATCATGATTTCCAATTTTGGCATCTTGAATTAAAGTTGAAATTCTGTGCCCAACAGTATCAAGGCTTGCATTGACAAATCCAGGTCTATTCAGTTTGCATATGCAACAGGATTTTAGTCACAAACATGTTACACATTCAGACCTCACATCCATGAATTGCACATTTATATGGATATTAAAATGCACTGGGTCTCAAAAAAGGGAAGATATAGTTGCAAATCCTACAAAGTACTAAGAAAATAACATATTAATATTAACAACTGAAAATATCAAATTATCAAGTACCTGAACACACAAATTAATCAATATTATCAGCTTCATGCATTGCAAATTCTGAAACTTCTGTATCTTTTGGAAATCACAAAACATATTTTTTTGAGGATATCGATCAGTCTTATGTTCTTTTGGGGGAAGATAAGTAACCTCTAAAAATGTGGTACATGTATGTACTCTACCAAACAAAATATGGGGATATTAGTTTTTTGGAGTATTTATTAGAAGAAAATACATGTGGTATATAAAACAGCAATTTTATTGGGATTTATAAAAATATACAGAGGTCTGAAACATGATACTGTTAGGATCCAGATTGTTTAGGATGCATAAAAAAGTATTGTGTAAATATATTTGATATTCAAATCAACAATATAAGTTGTGTTGTATCCAGTGAGTACTACAAATCCTACTTACTAAACTAACATAGTTTCCTAACTCAGATAAAACCTTCATGAGAAAACCAACTCTCTAAACTCATCAAATCAGAAGAAAAATTTTGTCTTAATAAATTTACTTCAATGCATAACAATGGTTTACTATTTATTGAAATAAGAATTGTCACTCTATACATTGATCTGCATTCCCCTAATGTACCATCAGGTTTGGGTATACAATCTGCTTGAAATTACAAGAGGAACAAAAATCACAGACCCTGATTTACCAGTACAGTATATAACAGTAGATCTGGCCTAAAAAATTTCATCAACATAAGTCTCAAGTTAAGAGTAGAGTTAAGGCATTTGATTGGTCAATTTTAACACCAACTTAAATTTCAGTAAATCAGATCACTGGATTTTACAACTAACATTTAAGACCAGACTTAAGACTTATGTTCTCTTGTTGAAATTGAGATTTCTTGTGATTATGTTTAGGTGCCAATTATGTGCAGGTAAATAAAAAATCTTAATGAACAGCCCCTCTTGTATCCATACACTTGAACATATCAATAAACTATAGTATGCACTAGATTAGCCTATAATGGTGTTGATTCACAATAATTCAATTTATATCACAATGTTTGAGTTACAAGACACATATCAAACAACTTACCATTTTCAATTTATGAAGTAAAACCAATGCAGACCTCGCAAAGACTGTCAAATGCTCTTTAATTAGCTCTATATTTTGCATGGACACAATTTTAATTCATGAATTTAAAATAAAAAAATAATATATTTGACTAATGTCTTGTTTATTAACCAAACATTACTATAAGGAAAAAAACTACTGCAGAAAAATGAGGCTATCACCTAATCTCAAACATACTACAATTAAATTCCTTATATATTCTCTTCTTCCTTCAACATTTCTCTATGACATCCAGTGCCTTATTTCTCAGTTCAGATTTACCAACTCTATCAAACTTGGGTTAGGCAGTAACAAGGGCACAACATTAAAAAAAACCCAAAATAATATGAGGTTATATTGCATTTTCTGAAAATAGTTACATTTAAATGAAACGACTTAAGTTTTCAATGCATGTGGCTTTTCCACAATTGGCCAAAGCACACCTGTTTATAATGAGGTTGAACACAATAAACTAACTTTCCATTTAGGCTTTATACTGTTTTCTGGTAAATGCAAGTAACATTCTTCATTTGTTAGGAAATCTCCAGGAAAAACCAGAGTAACCTTCTTAGGTGCTACAATAAGCTGCAATAAAAGTGTAGTTTAATGATTGCTTAAAGTTTCTGCTACTTAAATAATATTCAGCTCCAGTAAGATTTACCTCCCCTGGAACAAAAAAAAATGTAATTGATCCTTGCAGTTGCCATCCACAGCTTTTATTGAAACAATGGTTATTTTGTGATAAATCATATGATTTTGGTTACATAAAATTGTTGTAATCCACAGAAAAAATTTGTATTTATATGTCCAAGATCTGAGACATATTCAAAACCTGGGCCACCACTAATTCTTTGATGAGAAAATTCAGGAAACATTTAATAATGATGCATTTTATTCAAAATAAAAGAATCTGGCACGTTTCACAAAATTAAGATATTTGAATATCCTTATTGTTTGGTGTGTAACAAAGATTTTCACAGAATATTTAGCAAGCATCATGGATTCAATGCTGTCATAAAATCTTGAATTTTCCCAAAAATGAGTCTTGCCTTATCTTTGAGGAAGCTTTTATGAATATAAAGTTTTTCATGAATTACATTTTTTAACTAAAACATGACTTTGCATCCTTTCCACTATCTCTGCCTCTGAAAAGTACTAATACTGTCTTATGTATTAAACGAATTATACTGTAAAATCTCATTGCGGAGAAACTGAGAATTTTAGTGAAACCATGACCTGGATAAAATTTTCTTGGATTATCTACTTGCTTTCACTACTTACATGAGCATGATGGTAAGCGATTGAAGGGAGGTAATTACAGAAGCATTACCATATGACTACTTTTTGTCTTTAGTTTTTTGTACACTCTAATTGTTGGACACCATTAATTTGTGAGCATAAAATAATTTTTGGTCCAAAAATGTTTTGGGCTCTGAAAACAATGTATTCTTCTTCACATTTGCATTTAAAAATCAAATGAAAATTAGGACAAAAATTAGTTCTTTCTTATGTTCTCCCCCACCAATAATTAAAAGTGTATACAAAACTACAAACAGCCTGGTGATAAAAGCAAACATGAAGACAATGCCAACATCAAAGCACCATAATTTATTTAACTGTGTCAGTTTTAATCAATACAACTCCATTTGTAAATACATTAAATATGTTTATCTAACCATATTACTTTGTTAAGATTTTCACAGCTGATGGTGAGTCATACAAAAATAGTTTGCATTTTGTTATAAAAGCTGTAAAGATTTCTTCAAATAATAAAAAAATAATGTACTTAGTCATATCATTATAAATACTGTAAATACAGTGAATAGATTCTATGCAAATGTACACTGCAACAATACGTGCTGCAAAGTTAAACAATAACTTTAATAATAATAAAGTATATAATAAATGCCAACATTAGTAGCCTTATGCTTCAAGTCAAGAATAAAAGCATGGGCTTCCACATCTTGAATTAAGGTTACCCATTGGGTTACTACTACATGATACACTGGCTTGTTATAAATTGTCTCAAACCTGTACAAATGTTCACAGAGTGGGGTGATTATAATTAACTTTTACAAGAAAAAATATGGCACCATACAGCCATTATAGTGCTGACATCAATAAATGCTAAGACATACATACATCATCTCTCTAGTAGATGGCTGGTTAAAAGTTGCAATGTATTAAAAATCCAAATATGTTCTAACCAATGAAATTTTTCTACAAGTGTTCTATTCTACTGAAAAATACTGTTGCTTCTGAAGGTTTCACTTTTTATAGATCACTGAATTAATGATCATTTAGGATACTAACACTGAATCAAAAGGGCCACCTAAATGTCCTGTCTGTAGTTACATAAAAACATCAAAAAATATTAATAAGACCAGTGTGGCAATTTCATGTCCAATATTTTTTAGAAACACTTTTAAGATAAAACTCAAGTTCATGCTCTCAGTTCAAAAACCCGAGAATCAGCTAAGATTGGAATCAAATAAGCAATAAAATCATTAGTTGGATTACCCAGCATGCTTGATTTTAATAACAGATATTCTTCAAGTATCATACTTTATTTTATGTTTAGGATTGAACTAGAGGTTTGTGATAGAAAATGTATCCCATTGGCATGGACATCATAAAGCTCCTGTGCTCAGTATGTGCATGAAACTTTCTTCAGCCAATCACAATGGATCCTGAATGCCTGGAAGTCATAAACTCTTGTGCTTCAGTCCAGGCATGATATTCTATTCAGCCAATTACAATGGATCCTGAAGGCCTGAAGGTCATTAAACTCTTGTCCTTCAGTCTGTGTATGATACTTAATTCAGCCAATTACAATGGATCGAGAAGGCCATAAAAGTCATGTGTTTCAGTCTGGGCATAATATTTTATTCAGCCAATTACAATGGATCCTGAAGGCCATAAAAGTCATGTGTTTCAGTCTGGGCATAATATTTTATTCAGCCAATTACAATGGATCCTGAAAGCTATAAAAGTCATGTGTTTCAGTCTGGGCATAATATTTTATTCACCAATTACAATGGATCCTGAAGACCATAAAAGTCATGTGTTTCAGTCTGGGCATAATATTTTATTCAGCCAATTACAATGGATCCAGAAGACCATAAAAGTCATGTGTTTCAGTCTGGGCATATTTTATTCAGCCAATTACAATGGCTCCAGAAGGCCTGAAGATCATAAAAATCTAGTGCTTCAGTCTGTACATATTTTTATTTAAAAAAATCACAATGTATTTAACAATAAATTTATCAACAACATTTTCTAATTTGATAACATTCTCTACAAACAGCTCAAAAGCCTCACTATCTCCAGACCTATACTGTATGTGATACTGCCTGGCAAGCTCTGTATACTGTCATCTATGCTAAATTGAGACTTGTCTGTCATTTACAAATGAGTAATTCTTAAGTACAGTCACTCACCATCTCTGTCTCTCTTACTCTCACACAAAGTAATCAGTAAATATTATATCTTCATTCAAAGTTCTGAATTTAATAATCAGCAAAAGCACAATGCAAAAAAACATGCTCATTTTTATTGTATATCCTTTTACCAATTAAACAGACATATAAACAACTGCTATTGCTATTAACAAGAATCTGGCCATGTTATGCACGTCAATCCTACCACAATTTGTTTTACTAAATCAGTGTTATATACATCAAGATGCATCTACATAAGCAACTAACATAACTGTGACCAATTCTACTTGAGAAAATTACTATATAAGAAAGCTTTACCAATGAAGTTAAGCCAGGATGTGGACAGAAAAATGAATGACCATACAGACTGATGGGTGTACAAACACATGGAATTCAAAAAGATGGCCATGTCAAGGTTCCACCAACGCAGGCATGACAATATCCACAACAAATGTCCAGCATGTTTCTCATTATAAACATGAATAAATATAAATCACATTATCCAATAAATTCTTGAATGATGTCACATTACATACACTGGAGACATAATGAATATAAAAACCCTCTTTCCAAATGCTTAACTTCTAGCTGGCACATATAAAGATGTGAAGTATTCCATGCTATATTTTTCTAATTACTTCCATGCTATATTTTTCTAATTACACTGGCTCTTAACACACTAAACTTCACAAGTAGAGATGCAAGTGCAAACAAAACAAGCCTGATCTGTGTTAAAGAACTAATGTTATTGTGTAAAAACAATGTTTTGTCTTTATGTTTCTGTGGCCTTTTACTTTTGATCTCTTTACTCCAAGAACAATTGGGCTATTTTCTTACCTAAAGTTGATAATGGAGAATTTGAGTTATTGTGCAGCAACCAATTTTATCTTTGCAGAAAGTGACATTGACTTTTGACCCAAAATCAATAGGGTTTTTCTTTACCCTGTATGCAAGCTTTCCATATGTTTGGTACCTGTATATGGCAGACAATTCAATTTATTATGACACCATTTTCATCCTTTCTGTCATTGTAACCTTGACCTTTCATTTTTCTGGGCCTGAAATCAATAAGTACCACAAGTACAAGACATTTATAGTTTTATAACTGATGAACTTGACTTACTGTACACAAAAAGAAAATAGTTAAGTCTCCCAGACTACCTTGTGATATAACATGCCCAATGTTACTGAAGGTATACAATGATACCACAGGCTATCCACACGTTCTGATCAAGTTTCAGTTTTATGTGATTCATTTTTGTCAAAATTTGACATTTGAGGCACAAATAGTTTTCACAATTTGGACTACAGGAGCTTAGGCCAAATGAATTCAAGTTTACTGAAGTCAAAATGAGATCAAAAATATGACCAGTTCCACATTTCAGTTTGGTTTACTGAGGTTTTGGATCTGAGAGGCTTCAATGTTTTCCTAAGTAAACAAAGTACAAATGTAAAGAAAATCATGATCTATTACCAGTCAATCTTCTGGACAAAGAAGTACTTTCAAACTACACTGCAATCATATCATATCATACTGTCAGCATTAAATCAAAGTATTGCACAAAATTTCTACACAGATTTCTCAACACTTTCAACAATCATCAAAAATTCACTGTAAGTTGCATTTACTTTATGAAGACATAATACCTAACAGACAAACCATCACATTTTTTTATTTTATTCTGAAAGGAGTTATTGATCAAAATCATAAATTTAAATTAAACTGAAGCAGGATGCTTTATAATAAATTATAACATGAAATTTGAACTGCATAATTTACAAAATTATACAACTTTAAATAAGAAGCAGCTGATATCCAATAAATATGTGACATATAGAAATGTCTATAAACTGCAAGCATAATCTTTGTCAACCTTTCCAATATTGCCAGCAAAACCCAAGCTTACTCAATACAGATTTAGGTGCTTATAGTCTGTATTATCTATATTTACATACATGTCATTAGTTGTATGCCTGTTGTAATAATAGCTATAGTGTCCTGTCCATCCTACCTTTAAACTGTAGTAAATGTGTTGCTGAAATTAGTATTTATTTTAGAAGGGTGGGGGAATGGTTGTAGGTACAAAACTAAACAGAAACGAAGCATTTACAATAATGTAACCCAATCTGTGTATCTTAATTCAATTGTATAGCATGTAATGTAATGTAATGTAATTTAAGCAAATACATCACATAATCAAAAAGCAACAAAATACTTTATAAATGTAATGTACTATCTATACACTATTGCACTGTGTAATCAAGTGTGCATCTGTGATAAATACACAGGCATGGGTAAATAACCAAATACTACATGATATACTACATGTACAAGTGCATGTGTTAATGTATATATGTATATACACACACACACACACAGAGACATATCTTCACCTCTGACCTCAGTTTACAACACGGACTCTATCCAAGATGGTGCTCCAGTAAATTCTGAGTACGCATCCACGAAACCTGAGGTCAGATCATCCCAGTCTATGTTATCATATTTAAGAGGCTTGGAATCTTCTGTATTATTGTCCCCATCATCATCATCATTGCCATTATCATCATCCTCCTCCTCATCCCCATAATTGGCCACATCTCCTCTCATTTTTCTAAGTTCACAGTCACCATAGCTACTGCCACTCGGTGATCGGCTCAAAGCAGGCTTTTCATTCTCTTTAGCATTCTCATCCAGTTCATCACATATTGCCTCTTCCACATCACCAAAAAGTTGGAGATCATGTGACTCCAAAAAAGAGGCAAAATTCTTGATATGGTCTTCTACTCTTTGTGAGACAACTGAGGCCTTGATATATGGAGACTGTGTTGTGCATGTTGATGCATACTGACTAGACTTAACTCGGACTTGTTTCTGAACCTCAGCCATGCTTTTGCCACCACTTCGTTTCCATGGAAGTGGTTCATTGCACCATCTAACCAGGAATTTCACACAAAGTCCAATGCACAAGTTCTTAAGGACATCATCATCTTCTGTATCCATTATGAACTGGTGTCCTGTGCTGTTGAGAATTATGTAGTCAATGTTAAGGAAGTCTTTGGAAGCCCATTTAATCCTCTGGCCCTTTGTTTGGCCTGTGCCAAAGAAGTGGATTCGAAAATCAAACTTATCTGCAAAAGAAAGCATTACAATGCGACTTTTTATATTAATCTTTGAACATTATGAAGTATAGAACAAGCATTCTCTAAGTATCCATACTTAACCACCACCACCACTTTCCATACTTAACCACCACCACCACCACCACCACCTCTCTCTCTCTCTCTCTCTCTCTCTCTCTCTCTATCAATAAAATATGCTAACATTGTACATTTATGTAAACAACAGGTTGCCATTAAAAAAATACTATAGTCATATGGTTTATCTGCCTATTGTACAAACTGCTTCTACTCAGAATAGGAAATAAATCAATGTGCACAGACATTTTTTACATCACAAATACATAAAATAACAAGAATATCAATATTTTTTTTAACTCTATGGAAATTAAATTAGTGGAAACATTCAGCTTTGTCATTGTTGGTCTTGCCAATAATACAATCTTTCAACTTGAAGGAGAAATATTTCCTTATGTCTACTAAACCACGAGACCATAAGCTGGATAATCACAAACCTACAATTATGGGAATCAAGCAATCAAGACCTTAAAAAAGACAGGTTGATGTATAAAAGGAATATTCATAGAGCCATCTCATTTCTTGCTTGCTGTGGAAATGAACAGACTCATTAAAATGCATCTTATGGGTTCCTTGTACATGTGATGGTTTTGGTACAAAGGAAAGATCTTACATCTGACAGTTCTGGTAGACAGGACAAGAAAATGACAACTTTAAAATATGGAATCACAATACGTAACAATTATCACCACCAAGAAAGCAAGTAAGGTTTAAAAAACTTTCCATAGCTGCTTTGTGTTGCCTTAAATAATAATCTACATAGTGAAGTATGCTTTTATATTGGACTGATTTCAGTGGAATGTCTGCTATTGTCTTAATTACCTTTCAATCACAATCACAATACGTAACAATTATCACCATCAAGAAAGCAAGTAAGGTTTAAAAAACTTTCCATAGCTGCTTTGTGTTGCCTTAAATAATAATCTACATAGTGAAGTATGCTTTTATATTGAACTGATTTCAGTGGAATGTCTGCTATTGTCTTAATTACCTTTCAATTGGATTAAGCCTCAAAGACCTAGACATTTGGTCTAAGTATGAAGTCTAGAAATGAAGACTTACCAAGACCATGACCTCTGGCTTATAAACTCTAGAATGTACCAACTCAAGAATAAAAGTTCTTGGCAAAAGCAATGCTTCTTTGTGCAAAAATAATCACAGTCTTTGAGCTTTGACCCCAAAACCAACAGCTCTCTTCCATACTATAGGTGTAAATTACCCATAGATTTAAGTCCAAGCAATTTTCTTTTTTTAGTCACATTGACAATGAGGTTTGATCATTTGTCTCCATAAACAACAGGCTTATTCCTAACCCCAAGTACAAGCCATTCCCAAACTTGTTGTGTAATGCAGAACTGGATATTGTGCAGAAGCCATACTTCTTGTTTCAGTTACCTAGACATCCCAAAATCAATATACTTCCTTTTCTTTGACATCAGTTTCCTTGACCTTTGAACTTTTATTTCCCAAACTGATAGGCTTCTTCCTTACCCAAGAGCAAGTTATCCAGAGTATTTGATCTAGGCCTAGATATGTTAGTGTTTTTGTGCAAAAACTACCATTTTTTTTCAGTTACAGTGACTTTCACTTGTGACCTAGTGCCTACAAAATCAACTTTTTTTCTTAACCAAAGTGCAGGATATACAAAAAGTTTGGTCTGGATATGTGATACAAAACAAGTATTGCTACACAAAGAACTTTTTTCTTTCATTCCATGACCTTGGAGTTCGACCTTTTGACATCAAAATCAATAAGACTTCTTTACTCCAAATGCAAGCTATCCACAAGTTTTGCTGTGTAGAAGTAATATTATACATAAACCATTTTTCTTCTTTCAGTCAATGACCTTTTGATCCTGAAATTTATAGACTTTATCTTTCTCAAAATGCAAACTATCCACAAATCTGATGATGGTACATGCAATAGAACTGAAGTTATCATACAAAAAATAAAAATGGATGATAGCATTATAAAATCATATGGTCTGCCAACATGTCAGATGCTTAAAAATTCATAAAATACTCAGAGACAAAATATTTAAGCTGATTTTTATGTTCATGTTCAAATTAAATTAAGTAATATCTGAAGTACTTATTACAAAGGAGGAGTCAAAACTATATCAAGGAAGGCGACCGCTCTGGGTTAAATTATTTCCACTTAGGATTAGAACTTGAGTTATGTCCCTGTACAAAGTACAAAACTTCACTGACTTCATCAAGGTCAAGAAATCAGTACTAAATACAGAAAAGTGCCATTTATAAAACTGATCTTGGAACCAGAAGAATAAACTGCATGCAACAGACTTTGGTGGGAGGAAAATCTCTATAAATGTGTTTACAAAACATGAATGCCACAACAAAAAAATCCTAAACTTGTTGGAATGGTGTTGTATTCACCAGGACCAATTCACACAAAAATGAATGACAGTGTATCTGGGGCATGAAATATAGGTCAGTTTCCTATTACTGGTATGTAAATATTGTACTCACCATCCTCCACACATAAAGGCACACAATTCTGCACCTGACTATGCCTAAATAAGAATTTCAACAATGATTTGTCTAGTCTGTTGTACCATGACACAACAATCCGTAAAGTAACTTGAAGAAAAGTAGGGCACTGTGAGTTACTTTTAATCATTGCAAGTAGTTCTCTTAAAGATAATAAAACCCCACTGCTTAATGTCTGTCCATACAACACTGTTAGAAAATATTAAATGCAAAACTAAATATTTCATCCACACACTATGATGTTAGTACATATAATATTACCTTAATAAATAATGACCTAACACATTTGTTACATGAATACAGATAACTGTTTTACCAAACACCTACATTCACCATAATACATCCACACACAAAAACTGCAAAATTGCCTAATAACTTAGGATTTACAAAGTATGAAGACTTACTATATGAAACTAAAAATAACAATTTTTTGTGCCAGTAAATTTGATCTTTTACCCTTGGCAAAAACAAAAATCAAAAGGAACTATTATTGACTGATGAAAATAAAACTGGATTCAAGAAACCTGCCTTAGTCTCTCTCTCTGGTATGAAGTTTCATGAAATTCTAATCATGCAGGATGGTAATCACATTTGCAGCTCCAGAGAATCTGACCTTGGACTATAAGTGCCAAAATCAATGTTTCTACCCCATTCACAATTTCAAGGTCTATCTTTAAATATATGCTGGTAGCTGCCATTCAGACCATGTTAGCTGTTTATGAAACAAATATTTTCTGGGAAGTTATGAATTACCAAACTGTTTTCAAATTTCATTGGCTGTTGGTCAATTCTAATGTCAATCCAACTGCAAAAATAGCCAAGGTTATTCAAATAGAAATTGTGTTTCTTGCATGTATAGAAATTTTGGCAATCAAAATGTATCATTTTTCTGTAAATTACTGCACTGTGGCTTATTTTTCTCTTTCACAAATAGTTGTGTAGATAATTGAAAATTCCTCTATCCATGGCTAAGCCACATGTATGGGTTTAACAAAATAAAGACCAGGACAAAAAAATTATGTAGTCAAAACCCATGACCTTTCTTTCTTACAGACTGATGGATGGACATTGCTGCATAAAAAGGTTATTACAAGTTTCTGCACATAAAAATATGTGTAGAAATCAATATAGATCAATCTGTAGGACAAAGTAACCATGTACTATATGCATTACAACCTGATTTGTCACCCATTCATTTCCTGCTCTAATTTCCATTGTAGCATGTAAGGCATTTGATAAGCATGCAGCTCTAGTGCAAATGTTGAACACTAAGTATTAGTCCAACAGAAATGACTAGTTTCTTCCACAACAAAGATAATGTCAAACATCTGAGACATTGCCTGAATTTGGTACAAATAGTTGTATAATCAACATAAACAAAGGGTAAATTTCACAAGTCTGGTATCCAGTGTTCACATTCTGTATGTGTGACTTTCACCCTTGACATACATATTGTACTAACAGCCAAAAGTGTACTTTACTCCTATGTTTCATGACCTAGATTCTACAATTACAAGTTCAGAAATTTGAACAGTGTCACATATCAGTGAATTGTATAGATGTCTTACAATATTACAAACTGTGTGTTTCAGGTTATTTATTTATATAGCTTTAACAATGCAATGATGTCTGCAGTATGCCAATTTACAGAGAAATCTGGTGCATATTGCTGTGGACATGTAGCATCATGTCCCACAAGGACACATTATCCTGATACCAAGCCAAACAGTCCTAACACTAAACTCTAAATGCTGAGCACCAAGTGAGGCAGCTGCTAGTACCATTTTTATAAATCTGGTATGACATGGCTTGGGTTTGAATCACCTCTTGTGTCTTGGATAACCCTGTAACCACTTAGGCCACAAATGCAGTCAAAAATCATAGAAAAAAAAAACAAAAAAAGGTTGAATTTGTATTTTTCATGAAAAGCTCAAAACAGTTTATTAGTTTGTATATAACCACAAAAAAATTAGTCATCAAGACATGCAGATTACATTATCAAATTTGTCTAAAACAAATCTGTCAACAATAAAAACTTTTAAAACTTTCATAATTGACACAAATATGTGGCATATAAATAGAATTTATCTATTTTTGATCTTTTCCTTCCCTGCCTGCAAAAGCTGGACCATGTATCACTTATTTATGGTACTATTGCCTACTGGCAGTGACATAACAGATTAAGTTCATGTAAAACTTTTAAAAGTGGTAGGCATGTCCTGAACTTAATTGCTATGGACATGAAAAGGATATTTAATATAATACTAATTTTTCCATGCTTCACTCTGCCAATACTATATGTAAATTGGAACTTGCAGAAAGTGGGGGTGGGGGCAGCATGTGCATGAGCTGCACACATATGTAATAGTCTTCTATTTAATAACAAGAGTCACTCAAAGTGATTGACACTATACTGGGTGAAAAAAATATCCAGGATTTCAATACCAATTCTTCCTTTCCAATATTAATTATTTACAACAACTCTGATAGTCTTCTGCAATGACAAGATTTTCAAGATAGCTGATTTGGTACACATACTAGATTTCAGTCTGGCACTATTTCTTTTAAAAGGCAGATCTATTGTGTAATACATCATTTATCCCGAATGTTTAAGGGTAGCAGAATGTGGGTGCTTATAAGAAAGATGGTGGCAGACAGATGGACTGATCTGCACATAAATGGAGACTGATATGCAGACAAGGTGATTCCTGTAAGTGTCCTTAACCTTGAAGAGGACCCAAATAATCAACTACAAAGCTCTCTCCAATTGGATACTAAATTACATGAGTTTTAATAATGAATCTAAATTTTCTGAATGGCATGTAGAAGATAAAGATCAAGATGCATGTTGCAATAAATAATATGCAAAAAAAATTTTTAAAGAAACTGCTGATGGATAGATATACATTTCAAAAAGATGTGCTTAGGCTTAATACTGCCCCCTTCATAACCAAAATGCCAAGTTCTGGTGAAAAGTAAGCATTAAAATGTGCAATATATCATGTCAAATTACATTAACAGACTGACACTTAAAATGTGCAAATGGAATTTTGGCTCAGATTCAAACTGTCATCTGTCTGAGAATAATGTCTTGTTCTTCTGTCAGTCAGTTTTATATGAGAAGGAACTGCATTTCCTGTTTTCAAGTTTATCAACAGCTATGTGTATGTCACAAGGTATGCATCCATTAACATTCCACATGACTGTATGACTTTTTCTTTCTGTTTCTATTTTGTCAAGGCAACTAGACTAAAGTGCCTTGCCCAATGTTACTCCATGAGAGTTGTTCCAATCCAACTGCATCATTCAAATCTGCACCCTTTTGGTCATTAGTCAGTTAGACAAACCATTGAGCAGGTGGTACTTCTGGTCTTTTCTACATGTGTGTGTGTGTGTGTGTGTGTGTGTGTGTGTGTGTGTGTGTGTGTGTGTGTGTGTGTGTGTGTGTGTGTGTGTGTGTGTTGGCTGGGGGATGGCAGGACTTTAGGAGATTTGTGAATATAGGGCAAGGAGATATGTCCTTGTCTCAACTAAAATCAATCCTTGTATGGACTGAAATCAAAAGAGCCATACCCTTATCATGAACCTTCTGAAATCCAGTATCCTATATAGATTCCAGGCCACAACACACAACATACTTTGGAAGCAATAAGGCCATTATCATACTAATGAAACTTCTCTAATGGCCACTTCTAAAACATTACCAACATAATTGATCAAACACAGATATTGAAATTTTACTTTTTGATGTCACTATTTGGATGTCACATAAATAAACACACACACATATGTATTAAAGCTGATGACACAATTTAAGTCACAATTGCAACAAAGTTCATGCTCATTTTGTCTTACAGGTCAAAAATACACTAAGCTTGCCCAACATCACAACTGGCAGAATATAAATGATTGCTTTATATTTATGACCTATGCAAATATCTGAAATCAATAATAAGCTACATGCAGATGTCACCTGACCTTTGAGTTCAGACTTGTTCCTGATATTGTATCTTTTAACTTCTGCTGGTACCAGATATTTCCCCAAGTATTAACCATATTTGCCTAAATAAATACCCATTTCCTCTGGATAATTAAAGCACTGAAAGTGCTGTTCAACATCAACCCAACCAATCAAATCCCAGTTTTATTATTTTTAAAAAAGCAAATACCAAAATAATGCAAAATTCTCCTTTACTATAAAGACATGGATTATATGCAAGTTACTTGTCAATAAGATTATAGAGATAAACATATTAAGATCCTTGGAAAATTCTTTTGTTTAGAACCAGAAAAATTCAACTATCCCAGTATCAATATTAACTATTTTGCTGTTTTGTCCTAAGTTAACATTCAATCCAATTCAGTGATCTCGAAATCGCTTAATTACACCTATTTGGATGCAAATTTTGATTTGGGATGCATCAAATTGCCCACACAGGAGTCCTCTGTATGCACATTTTTGCTGCAAGGAGGAAACTTTTTCGACAAAATAAATGTTCTAATCACTATGAAAACTGAAGCAATGTTTTTATTTCACTTTTAGTTTGTTGCCAACTTCTTTGATCAAAGGTCTTATGCTTGCTTTGATGAAGGTGCATTGGTTATTGAAGGCATCGATAAAGGCTCCCTTTAACAGATAAAACAAACACCCATTTTCAGCAACAGCAAATGAATTGTAGAACGTTTATACAATTTCAGAAAAATCTCCTTAGTATTATATATAAGCAATCAGTTTTCATTGAAGATGCAGAAAAACTATTTTTCTTAGTGTTTTTTTTAATTATTTTATTTTTAATTGCTGTTGTGTGGTTCATTTCACATTTCCACCCTCAGAGATGGTTGCCCTGTCAGTTGCTTGGCTAGTTTGATTATATTATGGCAGTATCCAGGCCAGACATAAGAGGCTTATGACCTAACAATTACCTGTTAGGGTGGTTTGTCCATACCAAATAAGGATTTGTTTATGTAACAATTGATTCCAGTGCATTTTTACATCCAAGTTTGCAGCTTCCTGTCATGGTGCCTTTGAATTTATTTCTCCACTATATATTCAAGATTACCATTTTTATCAGCCAAAAATGTTGTAGCCAAAAATATGGCCAGGAGGTATATTTTTGTGGCCAATATGTAAAACATAATTGCAATTAGCCACATTGGGAAAGCCCAGTGTAATCACTGTTATTGATTGTTATTGATTTCATTTCTGGTTGTTGCAGTAAAAATATTGCCTGTGAACTTGAAATCAAGAAACTTGGACAAAATGCTGTTTTCAAATTTAGACAAGTGTTTTGTAGTTAAACCGAAAAATAAAGAATTCAATGAGATTCAGAACTGTGCTGAAGTTGCTATAACTGATAGTTTGGATGCGATCGTAGCCAAGTGTAAGAAAGTACATGATTTCTGGCTTAGTTTGGACTGCAACTTTTGCTGGTGGGACTGCTACTTTTGATGGTGGGACTCCTATTTTTACCAAATTAGGAGTCCTAGACTCCTAGTTTTAAAATCCTAGCGAGAACTCTGCAATTACATATACATACATTAACAATTATTTTATTTATTGTTCCATTCTACTAAAAATAACTAAATTAAAAGATTTCAATTGTGGTACATTTTGATACGTTGTACTGAATGCTTAAAACAATTTTGAAGCTTTAATTTGTTGACTGTAGGCAAGATCCTGGTGAATAACTAATTATCATTATCAATGAGTTGTGTAAAAAAAAAAACAAGGGTATGTGTGGAACCTAATATAAATGAATACACAAGTGGCAAACAACACATAAAACTGTTTCCCAATTTCACGGCAACCTCAAGGTTAATGAAAGATCAGGACTTCTAAATGTGGGAAGAGTACTGCCTTACTTGGTATTACATGGCTTTTAGTATTCATTTATATTAGCTGTACTCATTTTTAAACAGACACAATGTTCTGTACAAAATTATCTTACAAAAAAATTTCCCTAAATGTTTACTCATGACAAATGACGTTTTTGTCAATTAAAATCAGTAGACATGCACACTTAATTAAATGCAAATTTCTTGCATAATTGTCCCATAGGGTGCAGCTTAATGGTGCATATTTAACACCTATTCCATTAATTTATGACAGAAAACACCTGAGGCATGTTAACCCTAAATTACCCTTATCAAGATGTGTGAAGCAAATGCCTGAAGTCAAATTCACTCAAATTGAAGTGAATAACATTTTCTGAAAGGCTTTAAAAAACAGGCTTTCAAAACACAACTTTTTTTTCCACATATGTGTACATGTATATTTTATGCAGAGAAAGCTCCCAAATGTATTTTCAATGTATTTACATCCATAAGCTGGCTATATACTTTCATTCTACACAATAGCCAATGTATTTAACTTGGCAAGAGTTATAAAAACAATTTTAATTAAGTTAATCCAAGCCCAAACATTATTTTTAATGGCACATTAAAATCTTCAAGAAAAAATGTTGACCTTATTTGTTTTGTAACAGGATGCAACGACATATCTAGAAATATGTATAGACATACATATTAACAAACTAAAACTTCATATACCCCTTTTAAATTTTCATTTTGTTTTTCAAAGACAGAAACTTTGCAGGGTGTTCATATTAGAAAAATGCTCAGCTATGCTTATTGGATGTAATAACTTTAATACACATAATTCATTCCTGTACTTTGGTCACAAAAGAAGTAGTCCATGGTGCAAGCATGAAATGGTTCATTCCCAATCAGAATGTCATAACAATATAAGTCATCAAAAATTGCCCTTCTCACAGAAAAAATTGGCTCTGTCCTGTAATAAAACCTTTTGTAAAATTTAAAGTGCAGACTACTCTAACACCTTGGCAACTAAGGCACATGTTATACTAAATACATTACAAGGGTTTCAGCAGTCTAAATACTTGTGCTGAAACTCAAACTACAGTTGAACTACATTTTAAAAAAAATGTGACCATGAAGTCAGACACATCATAATGACATAATTAATAGTAATAAAAGGTATGACCCCACCAAATCTTCATGGTTGGCATTACTGTGTTTGGAAAAACAAAAACAAACTGGTAAATTTAATCATATGCAACCCTTCTCAATACAAAAAGTTGTTTGATGGGCAGTTCTTTTTATGATTAATATGCCACCAAATTGTAACTGATTCAGGTACAAACTGTGCTTTTAAACAGGAATCCAGAGTGCATTTAAATTTCTGCTGGTTAACTGTGGCACTGTTATCATATATAAAGGCCTTTCAGCATGTTGATTACATCTGCTGACTCATCACTTACTAAAGGTGTCATTACTTAATTAAAATTTATAAAATTATTCTGTGGAATCATTAACTAGCGAGCAAACAAAGAAATTAAGACATGTATTCAAATACATCCCTTTCATGGACATTGATGGATTATATATATATATATATATATATATATATATATATATATATATATATATATATATATATATATATATATATATATATATATATATATATAAGCATACTGACTATGTCAAATATGTCAGTTATGGCTACAGGGTAATGGGGGAGGATTGGGGGAGAAATGTCTGTATGTCAAAGGGGAAACAGGAAGAAAATTACCCACTGTCTTGAAATGATTATGTTATTTGTATTGATTTCCCTTCCAAACTAGAAAAACAAAGAAGTCGTGTATATATTATACTGTATGTGTATGTGGTTTAGGATTAGTAACATAGCTTTACTAGATAGCTTTATCAATTTGAGGAATTCTACTATGATGTCTACAGGGTGGCAGTTTATAGTGATGTCCAGCACTGGGGCATCATGCCAGACATGTGGCATCATATCCTGCCCAGTCACATTATCGGACACCAGGCTGACCAATTCTAGCACTAACCTCTTAATGCTGAGCACCAAGCAAGGCAGCTGCTATATTTCTATGGCTTTTGGTATGACTCAGCTAAGGTTCAAACCCACAACTTTCCATATCTGAGGCAGATGCTCTGACCACTTAGGCTACCGGACCAGGTATATACAATGTAATATTGGATACTGAGTTTCAAGGAACCACCAAACAGTCTTGAGTGTTTTTCGTAAAGAATTCTGATTATAACCAACTGATTTACTGCAGTATGCCTTGAAATAGGCTAGGGGAGAGTTCACTGATCTATGGTACTCAGTAACCACAGAAACCTTTTTTGTTCTATTCATTATGATCAAAACTTGAACCCATGTCTAAATTTAACTTTATTCTTCATCATCCTCTGCTCTGCAATCCATTTCCCGATCAACACAATTTCTATTATCAGTTTCTGGCAATACTTTATTCAGTTTTATTCATTATACAATTTTTGGGGGTGGGGGTGGGGGTGGGGGTGGGTTGAAGAGAAGAGTGTATCTGTGTGTTTGTGAATTTGAATGTTTTACCTGCACTTTTCCACTTGACTGAGCACAGGCACCGTGGACCCTCTTCTGTCACAACCATAATTGCTAATCTGTATCTCTTCTGTAAAAAAATAAAAATGAAAAAGACAAAGTAAAAACTATCCATGTAGTCACTTGATATTTACTGAGAGCAAAACATAACCTGGGATTTTTAAACTTTTCCTGGATAGGTCCCAGTGCTAATGGAATTGAGAAAAGTAATATATAATTCAAGCTGAGAAAGAAAAAAAAAGCCCCAAAACAGATCTGCCATAAAGGATTTGTATGCAAAATCATTCTGACCTATTTTTGAATTTGAGCAATATTTTATAAACTTTTTCAAGATCTGTGTTTTTAAAGTTTTTACCGAATAGTTTTCTGTTTGAGCTTGGAAAATAAATATTTTTGGATTGATCACTGATTTTTACAGTACAGTTTCAGGGGGCTGGAATAAAATTGAAACAAAAATTGAAAGATGTCAAGCCTGCAGCTTTAATTTTTAAAAAGAATTTTGAGAAAAAAAGTTCATGAAAGTAAAGAGTGAAGGTAGTATCTGTGAACAGCATATCTAAGGTTATACAGGCTCCATATTTCATTATGAGACAAATTGCAAGATTTCCTTTGTGAACCTCAAAACTGATGACTTGCAATTTATCTGCAAGACCAAAATGCCACTACATCAATATTTTGCATATTAATGATCTTGAACTCATTGCTGAAATTCATGTTATTTAACTAAACCAGTAAATATCACATTAAAAATCTAATTCAACTTTTACAAGTCAACATTTCCATAATATAATTCAATGAATCACTGAATTATGCTACTCCAGACAGGAAATTATTGTTAGAAATGAACAAATGCAGCCTTTTGATTGGTCAGAATAACTCTTAATAAGGTTTAGAGTGGAGTAAAGTATTATATGTGAGAGGGGGGGACCAGATCTATGTCTCTTTTTTCACAAATAGATCAAAGGTTCATGCCCTGGACAGGCAAAAGTGGCACCATCCTACCTGAAGATTTATAATTTATGACTTGCACCTATATTCTGGGCCTCTTTGACAGGTACACTTCAAAAGCCAGGCAGGTAAAATCTTACTGATGTCATTCACCTGTCAGAAAAACAGCAATACTAGTCCATATTGGGTAATAAAGGAAGCAATAAATTTAGAATCTAATATTTTGCTTTGCTATGGTGGCAAAATGACAGGTATGTGGAGACAAGATGAATTCTAAAAGAAGTCAGGCCCATACTGCCAATAAGCATGGTTATTTTAGGCTAGATGACAGGTGTTAAACACCACATCAACACATGAATGGTTATATTGCACAGAGACAATCAGAGTAAGTGTCTTGGCAAGATTCACCCAGCCTAGCCTGGGAAGGATTTTAACCCATACCCTTCTGGTCAGCAGTCTAGTACACTAACCAATGAGCCACTGTTGCTCCCTACAAGTCCAATTTGTTGGTTTTTTCACACCACTCTCAACACAGTAGTTAAACATAGGCAGGGGAAATTAAAACTTAAGTGTTTTTCTCCATGGACATACTGAGGCAGCCAACCCAGCTGTGGTGGGTATTAAGACCCATGGCCCTTCAGTTACCAGTCCATTTGTGCTATGGCAACTCCTATCCCAACAGGCCAAGCAACCAAACTTTCAATCAATCAGTTTAACAGGAATAGACCCTGTATCCACACAAATTCCTCTTAACCAAACTTGCCTCAATCAATCTATCAGTTTAACATATACAGAACCTGTATGCACCCTAACTCATCTTAACCAAACATGTCTTAATCAATCTATCAGTTTAACATTACAGCATTTGTGTGAACAATGAAAACAAACAGGTACTTGTCAAAACAGGGTTAGCTGGCCATTTCACTAGGTTAAGGGAACCAAACTAAATATGACATAAGTGAACTTCTGGTGGCCAGTGGCCATTATTTATTGCTCATGACAAAGATTTGAATTGGTGTTTTACATTACAGCAACACAAGCAAGTTGTTTAAGTGGCAAGGTAATTGGAGTCCAGTGCCTACAGAAAGGACATACCATGGTAACCCACCTGGGCTGGCCAGTTGTAGGATTCAAACCTACACCTGCATACTCCATTAGTCACAACTTAAATATGCAGGAGGGTCCACTCACTGGTCCAACATGTATTCTACAGTACATTCCTGGCCCCAGATGGGTACCACAAAGGTAGTTGTTGTTTGGTTTAAAGCCACATTTCAACACAAGATAGGCTTTACATGGCAGCCAGTATAAATGGCAGAGGAAGAACAGGGTGGGGGAAGCCTAGAAAGAACCACCAACCCACGAAAAGCTAATGACAAGCTTTCTCACATACCCAAATTGGCCAAACCCAACACAGATAGTTATGAGTCAGTAACTACAATGTAATGTGCATGTGCTTCCGACAGGTTATGTTACACACAAATACCTTTTACATTACTAAATTCACATTATAACAACCATATAACTGTCTCATTATTTAAAAAAAAAACCTGACCTCTGAGCTTCCTCCAAAAAAAAATGTGGAGGGAAGTGTCAACTTTCTTTCAAAAATGTGACAAATTAAATCAGCTCTTTGTTGATTAGTAATGAATCATTATTACCAATTACATGGATACACTTAATGGGATATGATGGAATACTTTCATTTTCATCTGGATTAATTTTTGTGGTTTTGCTACTCATACCCAAAATCACACAACAATACATTTTATCAGGATAGTTCAATTTGTGGGCTACAACAGCTTTTTTGTTTCCACAGAAAAATAATTGTTTGTTAGGTCATTAAATTTGATATGTAGCAACCATAAAATTCAAAATAGTTCCTTATGAAAAATAGTGAATTTTACTGCTTCAGGCCAAATGAAAGCCAAGCATCTGAGAAAATTAATCCTTTTGCCCTGGCTAAATTTTGACTTTAAAATATTCTGATTTAAATCCTGCACATTCTGTTCAGTATAGCATGGCAAAAATGTACACTGATTTGCTTTCACACAATACTGAACAATATCACTATAAGACCCTTTATTAGAACATGCTCCTGTTGTATGATATATCAGGTCATGGATATCATTTTTTCAGTTCACTGACAGTTTTATGTGAATGTGCTGTGCTCTGATGTGTTTGGGTCTACATGTGTGTGTGTGTGTGTGTGTGTGTGTGTGTGTGTGTGTGTGTGTGTGTGTGTGTGTGTGTGTGTGAACAGAGGATAATCACGAGATTATACACAAAGCTGAACCATGAACACAACTCCAAATGAGATCCAACCAAGGATGTTGGATGGAGAATGGGTAAGATCTTGCTTCTATGAACAATTTTAGCCAAGAAGAATGCACAATTATAATTTGCTGTAAAGTCATTTTTTACAATCTAGGCTCTTGTTTGGCGTGTGTATCTTTCTTCCAAAGCTTTCAATACACATACTGCAAAACACATTTTCAATCCCTGTGAAAAACTTGTAAAGTATTATCTCTCTTTAGATCCAAACATCTGAAGCCAATAACTTAATTAAACTAGAGAATGAAAAGCTGCTGCATGAAACGATTTCATGAATATTTCATTAATATTTCACACCTGAGTCAACAGTGATGGAAAACACAAGTTATAAACATGATGTACATTTCTCTATTACAGGTACACAAGTTATAAACATGATGTACATTTCTCTATTACAGGTAAAATAATCCATGAGTATGATAGAAGTACATGAAACTGCAACATAATATATCTGCCAAATTTGCCTAATCATCCTACATGAATGTAAGATCAACCATGCTGTTTACCTGAGGATTCACAGCACATAAACCTTTTGAACAGAAGTTCTTGTTATGCAACATTATTCAATGAACTATATCTGCCCCATAACATCCTTTGCCAACTTAAAGAGTTCAAAACAATAACTACAGTGCAATCCCATGACAGATCTATTATAGTGAAATCAAATTATGATATTCTTAATATTTTTGAAGTCACATTTATATAAATTCAGCAAATAGATAAACAGACAGAAGTCAAATATTTAACAAAAAAAAAAACATTTTAATTATAGCAATACATCTTTCATCATTCAGCTCTTGCAACAATATGTGCAAGCAAATCATACAATGAGAATGCATTCAATGACAGTTTAAATGTATAAGCCTGGAAAACTTATGCAATTTGATGACTAAGATCTCACATCAGGCATTAGGCTTACAACCAATGATCTGTTGTTAATGAAGTCTCATTAAAACACTACACAAACTATAAATGTCAATCTGTATATAAGTACAGTGTTTGTCTGTAAGGTATTGTTACATTTTATTTGCCTTTCTAAATTTAAAAATGATTTTTATGATAGCCAAACTGCACAGGATATTTTACTGGACATAAATAATGCAACTCCAAAGTAAAATTTTAATAAGAACTGTAGGAAATATTCATATTCCTATTCAGTCTTTTTCAAGTTAAATTTTAGATGAAGTAACCGTAAGGATAAAAATAAATCCCATTTTAAAATTTATTCATAAAATTCCTCAAAATACAGATTGTCTTTTAAATTATACACGGAACCATTGACTCTTATTAAATTCGCATTTAATAGCATAAGTTTCCTTAACACCTTCAACCTTTGACTTTATAGAGGGCCATGAGTGTAACACACCACTGTAGTTATAACCAATTCTTTGTAATAAATCAGCAATTTTTTAGCTTTTTTAAATCTTTCAGTTGTAACCTGTATTGGTGTTATGCCTTTTTCTACAGTCTCTTCAAATGGTTTATGTAATCTCTTGTTTTACACCTAAATATATTTCAGAATGTTTGGCCTGAAATATTGATCAATTCATGGCAACTTAAAACAGCCTTGGTTTAGATTTTAGCTCTCACATCATGAAGGATAACTGTAGCACTGGTGTTTGAAATCAATCTGATGGGTACTTTTAAATATTTTTAAATGCCATCAAAATTTACAGTTCCTTGTACAATGGTTAATTACAGTGCACTTCACACAAATGGTTTTGTGGATGATCTCAAAGAATCCAACTAACTTAAAACTCCAATGTCTGTCCAATAGGATCTCAAGTTCAGAGCTTCACTACATAGGTAAGGTCTATATTAATTCTTATTCATTTGGCTAAATGATAGCTCACTGATGCCTTTCATAGTTTTACATTTCACCTATGTTTATCTAATAGGGAACTAACCCATCATCATGAACTAATGAAAGCCTCATACAACATGCTTTATAAAACTTGAATGAAAGTACTTATGGTCTTGTAAATAACATTTAATGGATCTATTGACAGAACACTAGACTTGGTGAAAACAACCCAATGAAAAGGAAGACAATTAGACTCTATTCAGTTTTAGGTCTAGGTTATGAAGGATTGTGGTGGGGGCTCAAGTATGTGCCAAAAAATATCCCCCTTATTTTCAAAGCAAAGGACAGGAAAGGACTTGGAGCATAGAGCCATTGTGAAAAATGCCTTGAATAATTATTTTGTGGCTCTCAAAATCAAGAATAATGAAAATGCAAAGAACCAGATTTTTAAAATTTTGGGAGAAAGAAGAAAAGGGGCCCACAACAAGAGTCTGAGTTAGGGTGATTTCCAGTACACTATATACCTCATGCTCCTCTAATCAAATTAGCAAAATAGTCAATGAGGCAAATGCAAATAAACACAGATCCTTCATTATCTGCTTAGCAATAAAAGTGTCCACCACATGCTTTTTTTGTTAATGAGAATGGAAATCACCTTTTTTTTCCAACCTAAACCCTGTTCTAACAAGTACAACAGACCCAACAGACAACCTGAAAAACTCACATGAACACCATGCATGTTTTCAATTTTTTTAATATTTAAAACCTCTACATCTGCATAAAATGTGGCAGAAAATTTTATTGGTGACAACAAAGATGTTACTTCAAAAATTGATATCTTTCATGATCACAAAGATGAAATGATAATAATAATAATAATAATAATAATAATAATAATAATAATAATAATAATAATAATAATAATAATAATAATAATAATAATAAATTCAGTTTGTTACTGATTAATAACACTGACCTGGAAATCGAAACATTAGAACATGATAGGGCAGATAGGCCATCAAAAAACAGTTAAGTGTGCCACATTTAGTCCATGTACCTCAAACAATAGTTTTTCCATCTAACCACTCCAACCTACACCACAGCATACAACCAATATCAAGGCCTATTGGTTAGAGCTTCTGCATCAGATGTGAGAGGTCTCAGTTCAAACCCCATTTGAGTCATACCAAAGACTTTTTAAAAAAATGGGGTATCAGCTGCCTCGATAGGTGCTCAGCATTAAGTGGTTGGTGTTAGGACTGGCTGGCCTGGTGTCAGGATAATGTGACTGGGTCAGACATGACACTACATGTCTGTTGCATGATGCCCCAGATATTGTAGCTATAAGACTGAACAATTTTTAAAGCTATGTTAAAAATCTAAATCACACACACATAATGCATAAAATAAAAAAGGAGTTTCTTTAGGATCCAAGCAGACCTGAGTGTAGGAATGATTGCTTCTGGAGCACTTATGTAACATGCAAATTTTTCCTTTGCAAAGAGAGTTCTTTAAATCAATTCCTCCAGTGTTCATATCTTTATTACATAGCATCTAATATGTACCAACACTTCACATCTGTTTCATTATGGGATGTCTCAAGCTTTGCACACTCACTGCATGGTACCACTGTATCCCTTGTACCACTCACTAACAAAACTATATAAATGGTCACATAACTACAGGGAGATATATGCATCATTCATAGTGATTTGATCTCTCAAGAATGCTAAATGTATTTTAATTCTATCTTAATTAGTATTCATGTCAACTTAGATTCATGTGTACCAAGCAATTTCTATACAGTACATTAGTACTAAGTGTATTTGGAAAATGCCAAGTTTCACTCAAGACACAATAAAATGGAATATCATAGCCCTGAACAGGGATGACTTGAAAGAGATTTTGCTCTGGAACTTAGGAACTGCATAATATAGGAAAAAAGGTCCTGTTGGAAACAGCCAAGTTCTGGAAAAGTGAGCAATTTGGTTTGGAAATCTAATTAACTTTAAAATGCTTTTTGTATGGACTGGTACCCATTTTTTTTAACCCATTATTTTTTTTTAACTCTGGGGAACCCTGGCAAAACCCTTCCTGAAGAAAGGATGCTCAAGTTATTGCTAAGATCATGGACTGAATGTTGATAATTAAACTGTTGATACAATCTCTTGAACCAACTCTCTTACACAGTCAACTGGAGGTTCAAGCAATCAATAATATATTTGTTGGCTAAAGATTTGGTCTTCTCTGCAATGGCAGGCATAGAAAAGAAACCAAATTATAGCCTTTCCTGCTTGACCAGCAATGCCAACAATATCAATATTGCATGTCAACATTACAACACTCATAAAAGTTTGTGATGAATTTCTATTCATTTATTTAACATCGTTATATAAAAAATGTCAAAAAATTAAAAAAGGAAATTGTGAATGAATTACCCTTTATGAATTTCCATCCATTTAGTAATGAAAAGGATGAATGTGTATTCTTAATAAATTTAGAACACAATTAGGCAACAGATATAATATACTAAAGGCATGGGTATTAATTAACAATATTCATAATATACTAAAGGCATGTGTATTAATTAACAATATTCATAATATACTAAAGGCATGTGTATTAATTAACAATATTCATTTCATATTAGTTGGGATACCTGAGTCAATGCCAAAAATAATAATTTCCTTCCTAAATCAATGCAGAATTATGAATTTTTAAAATACCATATGTATTTGTTTATAAGTTCAGTCCAACCAAAAACTGCACAGATCCTGATCTACTATTAATTAATGCACCAACTGATACCGGTTGATTCAGTTTGCTAGAAGTAATAAAAAAAACAAATGACCTTGATCCATCTGTGTATTATGTAATGGAAGATCCAGTCAATTTTGTTTGCAGTTGTACTTGGCCTGTAAGCAAGTATATACAGTATTAACTATGATAAGAAAATATTAGACTGATAAATCTGTTGCCACAACTGTTATGGGGACATTTAAATTAAGCAAAAAAATATATGACTGTGTGCATGGTTTATATTTTTCTTAAAAGTCTCTGGATTATACACTAGAAAAGTCATCAAAAAGTGAAAGTTTGAAATAAATGTTTACTTAACAGTCTACTCAACTGGTATAGAACACAGCCATTATAAAGCACACTTTAGTATCATCCTATATGCAAAAGCATTATGGCTATGACCTAATGCAATTTTGGGTTTTCCATAATCTATTGTCCTATGTCTGTCAAATATTGACTGTGTGCACCCCTTGGCATGCCTTTTGTTGGAAAATATCTAAAGACTACAACTTCTCTTTAGTGGCACTATCAATGGCCAAAATCCTGAAAGGTAATAAAACCTGTATGATGGAAATGTTTATACCTTTTTGATATGACTCAGCTGGTGGGGTATGAATCCACAGCATGTGACACATCTGAAGCAGATGTCCTCCACAATAATGTGAAATATAACAGTACAGTACAGGCAACAAATGTCAAATCTGCAAAATAATATCTTCTTACTTATCATCATCATCATCATCATCATCATCAATCCCTTAACCCTAAGAGGTCGTTGGGGTACCACAGTTGATTTTACAACCATTCTCTCTATCTATCCCTATTCTCTACTGCCCATTGTGAATATCCAAATCCCATGCCTGTCCACTACTTAAATTGTCTCCTATCCTCTTTTTCTGCCTGCCTCTTCTTTTGCATTCCAAGATTGTTTTTGCCAGTCCAGATGATCTTGAGATCACTATTAGTGCATTGTGTACTATTACTTTTCTATGTCCCTTTAAAATGTGGGTCCCTAAAATCTGAATAGTGGAGAACAAGGTCCCCTGCCCATGAAAATCTATGAGCAAAACTGCTTCGTTTGTGAACTTTTAAACCTTTATACATTTGTACTATGTGACAGAGATATTTTGTCAATGCTCAACAGAATTGGGTGACTGTGCACCTCAGATCTTAACCCAATTTCCAGTCTCTCATTGGTCAACCAGTCAAAATCTGTCCTATATTTGCACATCAGTAAGATGCACCCAACTGTGCATCTTTTCATCCTTATCCCAGGTTGTATGCAATTGTATATCATATTTATCCAATGATAAACCCCATATTGGACATCAAACCCACCCAATTTTATTTTTAATTTAGCAACACATATCTACTATGGGTACCTTTGTCTTATTACAGGACATATCAACTACTTTTTTATCAAACCCCATGCATGTGAATTCTACCGAACATGTGATTAAGTTTTCATTTGTTCAATAATTTCTTCAAAATGGATTAAGAAAATATTTATTACAAAACTACAACAACAAAATACTCTTAGTTTATTACAAACCATGCAGTTAATCCTCAATACAAATCTGATGTTACCAAATTTGCCAGGTTTTGTTTACTTCAAGCATTGCTACATACAAATAATAATTAATAAAAAAAAATATCTTCAAGCACATTTCAGCTTTTGGTTTAAAACTTTATACAAATAACATGTAGATTTTTTAAACATTAACTCAGGCTTACTCAGCTTTATACAATAGACAATAGACATATTCAGAGTAGATTTGCATTACAAATCAAGTCTGTAGTCATGTGAGTAAAGTACTGGTACTACCAAAACCTATTTATATATTTATTTATTTATTTATTCATATATTCAAAAATGAGGACAGTTGGGATTAGACAGTTGGCCAAGCCTATATATGCCCTCTCCCTATGCAAAATATAGCATATGTATATGATATACAGATTCTATAATGGTGATGCAAAGTAAAATATCACTTCTCTGCATAGAATTTAGCCACATTAATCAATTATTTAGAATAATGAAGTGTCCCTTGTACTGCATCATAACATGGGTTCTGTGCAATTTCAACATGACATGGGTCAGGGATTCAATACTCCCTAGGCCAGCCTGAGTTGGCTGCCTCAGTGTGTCCTTGGAAAACTACTTAGTTCCCATTTCCTTAAATAGATATAGCCTATGATGTGTTAACATCATTAATACCAAAATAGCAAAACAAATACCTAAAAATTTAAGCTAAAGGTGAAGAAAACCAAGGTTAAAATATAATTATCTTTAAGGTATATCCAAATTGCTAATAATGCTGGTTTAAGTTCAGCATATATTTTCTTTCAAATCTAAAAAATAATTGTTTTAAAACAAAAAATTCAGCTATGATATGATCAGAAAGCTGATACAGTCTTAAAATTACTTCATTTCTTTACATATTTTTACTCCAAATATTGTGCAGATATGACTTATTCTGAAATAAACACATCATAGTGTGGTCTCTAGTACTAGAAAAATGGCATGCAAAATTAACTTACATTCTGAACAAATACAATTAAGTCACATTTTTTACTCTTTTAAATGAAACTGTTCATGATATGTCTTCACATTCTTTTCTCATCATCCAATTTTTTTTAGAGCTTAAGTAATTAAAACCACAGTATGACTTCCTGGATGTCAGAATCATAAAAACTTATGCATTCCATTTGTCTTTGTCATAAAGCATCTTTTTTCATCATCAGATACAACCATCTCGCATGGTGATACTGAACTCAAAAGTACAATGTAGGTCACTCAACACAATAAAGCATGGGCACCAATTCAAAACTATTTTTAGCATCTTTTTCATTATTGTTAGGCAGGTCATTAATTATAATTTGAAAGTCATATGGTATCAACCACATTGGCTCCTATGGTTGCTAACAATTTATCTGCAAGTCATACATGTACTCTACAATCCTAAAAGGGAAGATACTTCTCTTCTGTGCAACCTATTTAAGAATCAATGCTGATATTTTTAAGTACTGGATAGCATACTATCTTTGTTACCAATGTTTAGCTTTGTCATTTGACTTTTGAAGCCTAAAATTTTGACTTGATATCACACCTTTGAGGATTGCCAGGCCATTTTCACATGCCACTTGTCCACATGGCCACTATCACAGCTGCTTAATATGTAAGTGCAACAAGGCTTAATATGTAAGTGCAACAAGCTGTAGAAAAACATTTAATCTCTTTCATTGGCCTATCAAAAATGATGTACTGTGTCCCTCATAATATGATTTTCAGTCTACTAATAAGAAGCAGTGTTCCATTCAGTGCATTTTACTTGCATATTAAGTAGGGACAGTTATCACTATGTCAACTGGTGGCATGGAAAAATAGTCTCATATTCCTTATAGGTATGGTAGGATGCATGAGATGCATGATATGTGATTTGGATTTTTAACAAAGCTTTAACAATTTTTCAGTCTTATCTATACAATGTCTGCTGTGTGGCAGTTTATAGGAATGTCTAGTACTGGGGCTTCATGCTGCAGACATGAAGTATGATGTCTCACCTAGTCACATTATCCTGACACCAGGTCAACCAGTCCTAACACTAACCTCTTAGGTGAGCACCAAGCAAGGCAGCTGTTGGCACCATTTTTGTAAGTCTTTGTTTTGACTAGGCCAGGGATCAAATTCATGACTAGGGCATAACCGATTAGAATTTTTTTTTTACAGATTTCCGTTTCCAGATTTAGGACATAAAATTTTTCCAATTTCAGATATGATTCAATTAATCATAAAAGCCTACTACCAGGAGTTATTGGCCTCTAGCAGATCTGACTGAAATTTCGCCTCTGCATCCCCCCCCTGTCATCTGAATTCCCATGCCAGCACGAATTGGATTCCTATCTAGCTGAGAAAAATCAAATCACAAGAAAAAATGTTCCAGCTAAAGGCAGCTGTCACTAAATGTTTTTGTTCAATATGGCCCTCTAGCGTAGATAGTTAAAATAGTTTTCAGCACCGCAGGTGCTATTTGCAGCAACAAACGCAGGTGCTATTTGCAGCAACAAACGATCAACATGTCCACTGAAAAAGCAGAGATGCTACTATTTCTTGCAAAGATCTTGAAGTTATAAATTTTGATTATTAAATTTCTTTATTATCTATCAAACTGCAGGCGTCATGCCCATGCGCATTAAAATATAACAAATTTAAATCTTTCAATCTAACTCAAGTATTATCGTTCCACCCTGTTGTGCTGACCATACTGGACTTTTCTGACCTCTTATTTAACTTTATTAATGCACTATCTAATGACACAATGTTAGACATGGTGCTATAGTAATTCAACTTATTAATTTTTTTATCTAAATCGGTTGTTCCTATCCTGTCCGACTTTGAATAATCGGAAGCTCATACTATCCGGTGGAATCTGATTTCCGGACCAAAAGTCGGTTATGCCCTACCCATGACCTCCCGCATCCGTGGTGAATGCTCTAACCAGTAAGCAATCATACTCACCCGTGATCCATCTGTAGATGTGCTCCTAAAACTTGATAATTAAAAATTGCTTGACTCTATTTTCCTAACAAAATGTATATATAATTATAGTGCTTTACATTTGCAGATAGTCCCAAGCTGTTATTTTTTGTGCATGTCCCAACTAGACACACTTGTTCAGATATACTTGTATTCTTGTTGATATTACCAATAATCTGAAGAAATGAGAATGGCTTTCATGCTCAGTTCATGGAAAGACCCCTCAAAAAAAAAGAATACTGTTTGCCTGTTCATCTGCATAACTTAGGTGTTTTCATTTTGATATCCTGTTCAAGACAGCCTAGCTGAGCTGAGCTGAGCTGAGCTGAGCTGAACATTAGGGATCACTGCCATCTCACCTCTGTCTGAGTGAGTTGAGTCCAGACTGGCTAACATGTGTAAGTGAGAAAGCCTGCCAGTAGCTTCTTGTGGGTCATGGGTCTGTGGTTCTTCCCGGGGGGTTTTCCAGGGTTCTTCCTCCACCATTAATATGGCCGCCATGTATAGCCTATCTTGTGCTGAAAAATGGCATTTAACCCTACAACAACAACAACAACAACAAGACAGCCTAGATTAGCTGCCTCTATGTGCCCATAGGAAAGGCACTTAACTTCCATTTTTCATTGCATGGTGCTCATATGTAGAAAGAATAATATCAGTAAAGGAAATCGCGTTGGCAAAATTAGTCTATCTCGCAGTGTCCAGAGTACGAGGAATAAATCAACTACGAAGGATTGTTTTCGATGATTTTAATGCAAACGATGATAGCACTGATATTAGCATCATTAATAAAAAACTCTCTGGTTACAAACAGCAGGACAAAAAAAAACGAGAATTTGATATTGATGCTGAAGTAATAATCGAATTAAAAGAACAACAAAATAATCACTGGCGCCAGTTGCAATTGTATAATGCACTGGCAGTATTCAGATAAAGACCCTCGACAATTCACCGTAGACAGAAAAAATAACAGTCTTGGTCATGTCAGAAACAATGTGATGTTGACCTGTCTTGAGTGTAATAGACCTAACGGTGCTAGTTAAGACCATGTGGCGGTAATTGAGTATCGTCTGGAATGACTTGTAGTTGTTCGCATATAAAACCACGATGAGGTGCAGCTGAATCCAATCTGTAGATTGGAGGTCTACCAGTTGATCGCGTTATGGTTGAAATTTTATGCGTAGTAACACTCCATATAGGATCAGTAGCTCTTCTTTTACCACCTTCAAGTTCTCCTGGTTCATATAAATATCTCGCAGTAACATCACCGAGAAGTGGCTGAGTGCTAACCCGCTGTGGTTGTTCGGGTATATATTTTTTTTTTTATTGCAATATTTGGTTTCATATTAATAGTTCGAGTAATCTCGTTATTTAACGCTGCAACTACACTCGGTAACCTTTGGACCCATTCACGAGATCGTTTTTCTTGGATGAATTCTTTTGCATATTGATATCCAAATAACCGTTCTGCAAGAGTTCGATTAAATCGTCCTACAATTGCCTGATCACGATGTAACGCAGTATGTCCCCGTCGTATTGTAACATTATGAGTTTTCATTGTTGATAGAACAGCACCTTGAAACTCTTTGCCAGGATCAACTTGTAATAGATTTGGCCATCTTAGAGGACCTCGTCGATAAATCCTTTCAAATGCAGAAGCGACTTCAGAAGCTGACTTTGTTTTCAATGGTTTTGCTTGTTTAAATCGACACTCAATATCAACTACAGTTAGCGCGTATTTGTAACCATAGTCATGTGGTAAAAACAATAAATCAGCTTGATGAACTTCATTGGGTACGGTAACATTACAATGAGAATAATTAATTTGTTTAGGCGGTGGTAGATAAATTTGCCATATAGCTTGTTTGGATAACCAATCTTCCACAGTGGACTTTTTCACTTTTGCAGCGTTAGCGAGTTTATTGATTGCTGCTTTACCCCTCCAGTATCCTTTCGGAGAATAATAAATAGATTCCATACTATAAAAACACTAGTGTTTTCAATTACCAGCACCTAACACCAATTTGCCTTTCATAGCTGATTTGACCAACCATGAAGCCAATTTTTCTTTGAAGGATTTATCGGGAATAGCATTTAACGCATGAATTAATTTTACATCAGTGAGATGTCTTTGTTGCAAATTATTGCTTTTATATGCAACATCATGAGCATGACATGCCTTATCAATAGCATTTATCAGATACTCACCAGGCCTGGGCTGATTTTGATCATCAAGTCTGAGATCTAATCTCGTTCCGGGATCACAGTAGCTATATCCTGGAAGGTGTTTTTCTCCAGGGTATTTTGCCCATGGGGTTCTGGGAAGTTTTCCCAATTTGGCTGCGATATCACCTCTGTGTCGCTTTTTTTTAAAGAAATAAATCGAAATTTTTTTGTACCACATGTTACACACTTACCAGTAAGTGCCGATCTGTTATTTTTAGTTGTAATCGTGGTCGCATCATTTGTACTAGTATGCTTTTTACATTTCACACAATATAGATCCATAATTTATATATAGCGTTATGAATATAATTGATTTTTCAGCGACTAAAAGAAGAGAACCGGTGAAGCACCACGCAGCGCTTCCGAATTCTGTCCGTGCCATTATAATCGGACCACCTGGATCGGGTAAAACACAATTGCTGCTTAATTTGATAATGCGATTTATGAAGTGGGATAAATTATATTTAGTTGCTCCATCCGTAGATGATCAACGGTGCTATGAAGTGCTAAAAGATTATAATGAGAATGCATCAGAAATTAAAGGTGAAAGTGTAATGGACTTTAGAACAGATATTGATGATGGCCTAGCGGTAGATGACCTTGATGGGGACATAAACAATCTTGTAGTGTACGATGATGTGATGTTAGATAATCAAAAGAACCCTGCTAGAATATTTTTTACGAGGTAGGCATAAAAACACTGACATGATATATGTCACTCAAGCTACACTCAGATTCCAAAAGTGATTCGACATAACTGCAATATTCTTGCTGTATTCAACGGTGTTGATACACATATGCTACTCAATATTTGGCAGACATGGTGTTCTGATATGGACTTCAATGGATTCAAAAATTACTTTAGTCATGTTCAGTCAGTCCCACATGGATTTATAACAATAAATTTACACGACCCTCTCGATATCGATATCGTATTGGACTTGATCAAATATTCGGTTAAATCATTTGTATTAAGCCTGAAATCCTTCCAGCAGCAGGGAGGGCTATGACAACAATGATAGCAATTTTGGCAGCAATTTGAGGGTGGTTATGACAACATATTAACGACAAAATCGCTAAGGCTCCATTTGTAAAATGGGGTCTTTATTTTTTTTTGGTTGAAATATGAGATTTCGTAGGAAGACTCTATTGGGCATTCTGAGGCTTTAATCGATTTCGTCGCAAAAATTTGTAGGGTTCAACCTCCTTGCTGCTACCCTTGTAGACAACCAGTAAATTTTTACCTTACAAAATCAGATCTCAAAAGTTTTGTTTTTCCTGCTGCATTTTGCAATATGAATAGAAAGTCTAAATTATTTGGTATCATTGTAGAGCTACATTTGTGAACTTTCTGTAATACCAACCAATTTAGTGTACCCTAAATGATGTTGACAGTACATCACTCAGAAGTAGGGTACAACCTCATGACATGTAAATGTGACACTTGAGGTAAACGGAACCTTCTTGCAGGCTATTCATGAATCAGGGTGGTGTTACTATCTTCTTGTTTCCATAAACTTTCATAATTGTAAATTCAAATAACTGTTAGAATTTAAAGTGTGTGTCCATATAATTGAAACATTTATAAATTAGACTTTGAAATCGTAATAGGTGCCCAGGCAGTTGTTTTCGTTTCTATTGATTTTAAAGACACTTTTGGCATATTATTCTTTCTACATATGAGCACCATGCAATGAAAAATGGAAGTTAAGTACCTTTCCTATGGGCACATAAAGGCAGCAAATCTAGGCTGTCTTGTTGTTGTTGTTGTTGTTGTTGTAGGGTTTAATGCCATTTTTCAGCACAAGATAGGCTATACATGGCGGCCATATTAATGGCGGAGGAAGAACCCTGGAACAACCCCCCCCTAAGAACCACAGACCCATGACCCACAAGAAGCTACTGGCAGGCTTTCTCACTTACACATGTTAGCCAGTCTGGACTCAACTCACTCAGACAGAGGTGAGATGGCAGTGATCCCTAATGTTCAGCTCAGCTCAGCTCAGCTCAGCTAGGCTGTCTTGAACAGGATATCAAAATGAAAACATTTAAGCTATGCAGATGAACAGGCAAACAGTATTCTTTTTTTTGAGGGGTCTTTCCATGAACTGAGCATGAAAGCCATTCTCATTTTTTCAGATCATGGTAATATCAACAAGAATACAAGTTTATCTCAACAAGTCGAAAATATCCAGAGAATTATGAGTTAACCAAAATACCAAAGCATATGTTTTGTTTTATATTCAGCTTTCAGGAAATGCAGTGTACAAATACATCTACTGTACAACACATGCATGTACATGTGAATATGAACAGTTTCCTGGATTCCATATTCTATCCATAGACTGCCTGCTATACCATTGTCTACAGATCTATACCAAAACTGTCACCTCTCTGTCTAGCAATATCAACATTCAACCACAATAATAATCTATGCAGACAGTCTAATATGATAAGCAGTTACCTATGGGGCTAACTTGTGCTATTAATGACCTACTTCCAAGAAGACAAAAATTATAAATGCCCCTAACATAATACTACCAATGTATTATACACAAAGATAAATGCCAACTAATGTTATATGAGGCTGTACTTTAGCTGTGACCTGGATAGCACAATACTAATTTATACAAATTAAATTTGGAATTAAATCAGCAAGTAAAAAGTTTTGTTCACAGTTATTTCATACTGTACAAATTTTGCTTCTTAAATTGAAAAAAAAAACAGTGCAGTAGTGTTGATTAGCAGAAGCCATCATGAGATGTTAAGAATCACTACATCATATCTAACAATAAAATTTAACCACTGCTTCAACAAACAGATAACAATATGGTGCATCAGTACCATTATTTATAGAACATGAATAAAGCAAATTAACGTTTAATGAATTTAATGAAGCAGTAATTATTGTGATCAATTTTGGAACTACCTTTCTTGCTGCCTAACAACCTCTTTTGCAAGGCTGTTCTTTCTTGTTCTTTTCATGTCTTTAAACACTATGCATGCACTTGTTCAAGTGATTTAATGTACTATAATACTTATGTACACGAACTGTTCTTTGAAGATCCTTTTTACTCTCATGATATTGTATTTATCTGATCTAACTTTTATTGCACTCTGACTTGTTTTTCACTTTAATAATACAAAATACATAATTATATAAGTTAGTTTATTTATTCAACCAATGTTAATGGAAAATACAAGCGATTGTGTAGAAATGATGGGTAAACAACATTGGTTATTATGTAATGACGTGCACCCAGCTGGATGATGCCCCTGCCCAAATTTCAGTCTACACTTTGTTTATTCACTTTTTTTTTTAAAAAAAGTGCATGGTAAAAAGCATATGTGAACATAGCTTTTCATGAATCCACTACCCTGAGTCTGTTTTTCATTGCTGTAACATAATGGCAAATAAATGAAGGAGATTGATCTACAAGTAGAAATTTTTTTTACTGTCAATTAAAATCACAGATTTTTCTGATGGGTGTGGCACCTTTAAGGTCAAATTTGAAATGGTTGATTTGTTCTACTCTATTTGGCACAGTTAAATAGTTTTTATTAATAAAATGTACTTGTTTCTTATAATTCACATCCAAAGATTTACAAATGAATCATACAAAGATAAAATTATAGAAAGAACAACTATCATTCTCATTATCATAATCTTCTTCATCTTCTCTGTCTGCATGGGTTGGACTAAGATTTGGCCAATGTGGATATGTGAGAAAGCTTGCCAGTAGCTTCTCCTGGGTTAGTGGGTTCTTTCCATGGATTGCCTGGTTTTTTCCTCCACCATTAATACTGGGCACCATGTATAGCATATAGTGTGCTGAAAGATGGCCTTAAGCCCCAAAGCAACAACCATAACCAGATCTTCATCATCTTTGCATGGTAAAACAATGCACAGAGGCAGAATCAGTTAGTCCAATTTCCAATTACAATAGTTTTTTTACAACCATTATAAGTCCCTCCTGGACAAAACACAAAAGTTATTACTTAGTAGATAAAGATAAGAACCACTAGGTTTATTGAACTGTTATCATATATTTGTCTAAAGACAATAGGGCCCCTGGCAAAATGTTAATTTGGTAAATGATATAATAGAATATTTATAGCTCACTACACAGCAGTATATAGGGGTTAAGGAAGGTTAGAGGTTGGCCAAGGGTCACCAAGTCACATTGTTTCACATCATGGGGATCAAACTGGATGGATCATCTCAGCTTTTACAAAGATGGTGTTAGATCACTTTGCCTTTATTATTTATGATAAACAAATGATATGACACCAGTAAAGTTGCTATTCTAAATAGGCATTAATGTTATAAGTGTGTGTGTGTGTGTGTGTGTGTGTGTATATATATATATATATATATATATATATATATATATATATATATATATATATATATATATATATATATATATATATATATATATATATATATATATTGACCAAGTGACATGGTGATATTGGATATGGGAGTCTACAATTATCTGATGCAATAGCTTGGTCATAATGATTTCATACACTGTGTAAAATATTTACAGCCTTAAAGTATGATTAATCAGGAGTGAAAGTTTTCTCCTGGGCTTGAATAATTGCCTCAGGGTTTGTTCTGCAGACATTACTGACTTCATTTCCTTCACAATTTTTAAAACAAAATTTGTGTTAGTGTTTTAGCAGTGTAGTCTCCAGTACTTGACAACTGGTATGCAAAATTAACTTAAAATTCTAAACAAATAAAGTTTCTATCCAATTTCTTTAACCCTTTCAAAATGAAATTATTCATGAAATACATTGGAAGACCACAGTGTGACGGTGTGACACCATGTCAGAATCATAAAACTTGTATGCATTCCACTTGTCTTTGTCATAATGCACCTTTGTCATCATCAAATCACAAATGTCTCACTCCTTGATGGAAGTCAAAAAAAGTACAATGTAGGTCATTCAGCAAATTATTGGATGGAGCAGAAAAAAAATATTAATTCAGAACTATATTTAGTATCTTTGTGCCTATTATTAGGCAGGTCATTAATTATAATTCTAAAGTCAGAAGGTGTGAACAATCAATGACTGATTGAGTAATAATATGTAACAGTGCAGGCAGGCAATCATTCTAATATCATTAAGGGCCCTGCACCCTGCTTTTTAACACTAAGTGATCAGTGTTGACTGCCTACCTGCACTTCAATATTCAGACTTCAATAGACATTTATTATAAACATCATTCTGACTTTGGTTCCATCAAGACCTATTCTACACTCAAACATTATGAGGGAAAATATGCCTTACCAGTTGAAAAAGATGACATTTTAAAATACAGGAAGCAGGGTGGGGTGGAGCAGTATTTAACAAAAACTAAAGGCATTGTTTGCCAATACGAAAAAAGATTTTCATTCAAAGAACTTTTCAAAATTCAGACTAGAATATACCCTGTTGTATATATCTCACACTGAGATTGTTAGATCAAATCTGAGATTGAAAAAGGGAATATAAGTTTGACAAATGGAATAAAATTATTTATAGACGAGATGAAATAGTATCTGAAATCTATCCCCCCCCCTTTTAGCAATTATTGCAAGGAAGTTTTCAAATGAATGAAATTAGTAATGTAAAAAATATATCAAAGTTTTATAAATCTGCCATTAATGATGTAGTGTGCCTAATTTTGGGATGAGCTGTTAAGTTTCTAGGTATTTGGATTTTTGGGTGTTTTACTGCACATCAGCACATGCAAGTCATATCAGGGTGAAACATGTCGAGCAAAAAGCTTTGACCAGGAACATACTACAACACCCTAACTGAACTGATCCAAATGCAAGATATGAACCACATTTTAAAAACAATATTAAAAAATGTCAGTGTGATAGCATTTCCTGAAATTCAAGTCAAGTATCTCCAGTGGTACAAAGGTTTTGACTGGCACATTCTAATAGAAACTGGATATCAATCCTACAAGTTTTCAAATAGCATTACATCAACTGATCCACTGAAACTACATGCCTTATTAAAGTGAAATTAAACAGGGACTAGATCTAATTTGCAGGTTGGTGACTAAGCTTAATTCAATGATTAATGTGACTAAGTCTTGTGTACACATATTTTTTTGTCAGACAATTAACAGAGGTGTCTTTTTTGTCAGATATTTAACAGTGGAGTAGCAGACTGAGCTTGTTTGGTGATTAGTTATTCCAATGGTTTAAACTCCATAACCATAAAAAAAAGTTCTGAAAGCCTATCACCATCACTCATCAAAACTGATAATTGAACAATTGCCCCAGGGGTCTGTACAACTGATATTACATTAGTTCCTAGGGCTACATGGTTTGTGTTGTGCTAGGTCAGCACATAATACCTTCAGAACAAAATACTTAAGTCCAGGTCCAAGTTTCCAAAAAAGATGTTACATATTTTCAAGAGGTAAGTCTGCTTGTCAGTCAATGATTAAGTTTTCAAAACTAATCAAGTGGAATAAAACTGTTTTTGGATGAAATTGTGAAGTATAGTTTTTTGATTGAAAAATCATTTCTACAGTTTGTGGTGGAAAAAGCAAAGCATATAAATATATATACTCATTCTGAAGCAGCAGCAAATCTAGAACCAAACATGACAAATCCAAGTGAAAATAATAATTAAAGGTATCACCAACTTCTTTTCAGTACAACTTGTTATACTTCCCCTGACATTATTTTTTAAAATTACACTAATATCTCACTGCAATTTCACATTTTCAGGAAATAATGTTTGGTTAGATTCTTTAAACCAGTAAAAGGTGAAAGTGATTTTGTTTTGCATATGATTTCAGTTGAACACTAAAGACAACAATAATCTAATACTGAATTTATTTAAGTAGGAGAAGCAAATAACACAAGCTGTAATATATATATATATATATATATATATATATATATATATATATATATATATATATATATATATATATATATATATATATATATATATATATATATATATAACAATTAAATAATGCATTTACAATAGTTACAAACATGCATAATAAACACTTTCAATACAAGCATACAAATTCATGATTCACCAGAAATGACCCATAAAAGTTTATACAAACTTAATTTTCAGTGGGGTCAGACTGTGGTACAAACTTTTTTGGGAGCTGGGTAATGTTATACAAGAGCATAATCTTAAATTGTAAGCTGATAAGGAAAGCTGAATCATCTCAATTCTGTGCAGTATAGGCATTGGCCACTTTTCATTTGCATCTGTGTAGTGTCCATTGAAGCAAACCCTGTAACACAGTGAATATGTTGAATTCACCATGAAGTCAGGCACATATTATTACACTGTGCTGTTGGACAATAAAAATTACAAAACTAACTGAAATTTTTTTAATAATATAGTTCTCCAAATTTGGTTGGTTAGCGTTCATTTTATGTCATAAATTAGTTTCGGTTTTATACTGTACCAAAATGGAATTCAGAAACTGGGCATCATTTGTAAGTATATAGTAATAACACAAGGTCCAAGTGGGACTAAGATCACTCACCTGACTGAGATCTGCCTAATGAAAAAATGTATTGGTAGTTGACTAAAACATCCAGATCAGCAGGATGCTTTCTACTAAGACATCTCAACAGCATTTCATTTTGTATGTAATTAAAACATGTATCTTAATCCACATCTGAACAAAACATCAGTCCTTTGTCCAAGATGCTGCAATTCAACATTAGTCAAAATTAAATAAAGCTGTGTAAATGCTTCTCTACTTTTAGTAAGGCAAAACTGTTGTTGTATTTGGGTTCAACATGAATCTCAGCACCTGATAGGCTATAAATGGCAGCCAGTAAACTGGCTGGGTAAGAAACAAAGACCCATGGGAAGCTATTGGCAAACTTTTTCACATACCTACCTTGGCTAAGCCTGACACAAGCTCTCAGCAAAGAGGAAAGATGATAGTGATTGGTTAAAAGTTAAGTGATTTACACCACTCAGTTAATGAAGGCAGAACAGCCTCATTTGTATAAATCTAAATAGCTATAAAGCAGTCTGTTCCAAATTCCTGCCACACAGTTATTTAGGAGTTATTAAATATTACTCCTTTTTTCAGTAGCAGCAGCCAATAGCTGAAGACAGATTGGCATAGTTTTTATAAATAGTTGCTTTATTTCATGGTACATTAGCATTATTTAAACAGATGTGAAAAAACTTCTTGTTAGGATGCTCAAAGTAGATAGCATTTTGTTGTTCTGGAGATGTCACTTGAAAGGTTTCTCAAGGGCTAATTGAAATCTTCTTATAAATAAAACATAGGTTTTCATGCAGGAATACTTTTTGTTAAGCTTGGTCAAATTTTATTCTGATGGTCACTAAATGGCATTTTCTAGTTTAGTAATGGCAGCCACATTTTATGGCAGATTCTTGTTCAGATGGTCAATATTGGTGCTGTGTACTATCTGGAATCCTATTATAATGAAGGTATTATAATAAGGGAGAGCAGTACTTCTACACCAGCCATTAAACTATTGTAGAAAATGAAGTCAATTCATAAAAAAATATAATTAATAATATAAAACTTAGGTTCCACAATTACTGAAAGATACTAAGCCAATATTGGTGAAACCTTGGAACCAGCACCAAAAGTTTTAGTTGCCACTTGCAGTGAGGCCATGCAGGGTACAATAGACAATGAGATGAGAAATAAGCCAGTTACTGTATTCCATATGAGCTTAATTTTTAATTATATGACACACAAACATTAAGAAATGATGTCCATTGAAAGATAGTGTATAGAATGAGGTCAAAGAATGTTTTTTTAACACAATAAGTTTGTTAGGATAGCAGATGCATCAATGCATATTGCACAGGTTTAAGCATTTGGGGTTGAAATGACAATTTTCTTGCCACTGTGACAGTAAGTAGGTGCTGGGAGAAAACTGTCCTCATGCACATTTCCCAACCTGGCTGTGAAAATAATACACAAGACATGTAAATTCTACATGTAATTGTTTCCTACTTGCTCTGCATGCATTGTACATTAGTTTGGTTCATTTGTTTCTGCATGTCACTGGAATTGATAATGCATCAACAACTCCATCCCCCTAAAATTGAGACAAATGTAGGTCAACTGTCACAGTCTGAACTAGTCATTTTTAATTTTTCAATAAAAGATATTCTTATGATATATAATTACCACTTGTCTAATTAATAGAAAGTAATAACTTTATAAGATCTTTAGAAGTCTTATACTTTTTTCATTATCTAATTACATCAAAATTCATCCAAAATACACCAGTCCTTTCAAAAATGGGTATTTGCCTGCAGCTATGGTTAGTATAAACTCTAAGATCAATCCACTGAGACAAATTCAACACCACCTATGCTACATAAATGTTATAGAGAGAAAAACACCACAGTAAGTTTAGTTCCTTTCCAGATCAACCAGAAACTTGAATAGGTCAGTTGGGTGCAGTGACCTGGAAGAGCTTACAATTTATAATACTAATAACAAGGTCTCCAAATCTACTGGTGTACATGTACAGTATTTGGTTTGGTGCTTTATGGCACAGCAACATAAGGGGGTTATTTAGTGCCTCCCCTTACCAGGGATACTCCACAGTATGACCTACTGGGGCTAACTTAAATGTGGGTCTTGCAAAGCACCTTTTCACTCCTCAATGCTGCTTCTGCCTCCTGTATCACCTCATAAAACACAGAGGAGAATGCAAATTGGTCTATTCTAAATCCCTAATATCATCCCTCATGGGGTCAACAGTAAAAAATTTATTTTAGATTTTAGGTATCAAATAATAAAACTTGCCTTACATTTAAAAGTACTTTACTGGTTAACCTACACATTATTGCTTTTGAAAATATGCCAAAGTCAAAATACAAATGACTTGTGATTTGTTTTGGTTGGTTGGTTGGTTTGGGAGGGGAGGGATATAATTGGGGTGGGGGTGGGTAGGGTGATCTCAAGAGCATAACAGTGCCCTCTGAAATAATCATGACCTTGCTTTTAAACCACATTACCTGGAACTTGGATAACTGGACACAATTGGAATCAAATGGGAATTCTGTGTCCTTTATCTTTATGTAGGTACATGGTGAAAACTTTATGAAACAAAAGTACAATCAGTATCACCTGATACACATTTAGGAAAACCTGAATAATAAATAATTGAAAGCAAATGTAGCTTTGTGCAAAGTAAATAAATAGGCTGATAATATAATCTTTTCTTGTATGACTTTATAAAAAAAAAACTTTCAAATCACAATATGTGGTGTAATGGGGTAAATCTTCAAGAAAAATCAAGATTTCAAAACAGACCTGTATCTGTTCATTAACTTCAGAGTATGTCTAGGAAATCCCCCATCCCACCCCCATTTATGCAAATGGTTGGTATAATTTACCCCAAGAATATAATTTCTAAAATTGACCTTGGGATAGTACCAATTTCAGTGGTACCAATTTTTATGGCGTGGGGTGGGGTGGGGTGGGGTGGGTGATGTTACCAATTTCTGTGTACTGATAATTTTTGTGCATTTAATGCACAAAACCTTCATGACTGAGACTGAAAATTTACTTGAAACTTACCAGCTGAAACTCACTGAAGCCTCTAAAAATAATTTCAAAGAATTGTTAGTCCCATCTACAAAGCTTCTTTGGAGAATTTCATTAAGTTTATGAACCATTTAACTATTATTTTTAATAATGTAACACATCTCTCAATTTAATAAAGCAATATAGGTCACAGTGAGCTGGTTTTCACAGATCACTGTAGTACTCCTCATTTAACAATTACACTGAAATTTATGTTAAATTGTCTGTTAAAAAAAGCTAAATGTATACCCTGATTGCAAAGCTGATGCTAGATGGACAGACATCAGCAATCATAAGAAGTAATTGCTTTACCAGCTCACCACAACTGGTTTAAATATGCATGTGTAAAGGCCAAACTCTGATTATGTTACAACAAAAGTGTGTAACTGTACTCACCTCCTGCTCTGTTACCACAACTGGAATGAGATATGCAACTGTCTGTCCACCAGTAACTTGTCTGACCTGTATGCCAGTTGGGATTTCACTATCATTGATAGCACGGCGAACTGACCAACACTCTAGAACCGGATTTCTCTGATAATTCACTAACCTACAAGAATAAGCAACAGGATGATAAAAATAAAAACACAAATTGTGCAAAGACTTCAGACTGAATTATCCAGAATTAAACTTAGCTATGATCTTATTTGTCTGTTCTGCAGCTATATCAATTAGAAGCTTAATACAACAAAAGGATATGTCCCCATGCTATAAAAATACATCTTATATGATAAACTCAGAGAATCGCCTTTGAATATTTTAGCAAGAGAGATACATGATAAACTCAGATGTTAAACCTTTCTTCTCCAGAAGAAAGATAAGACTGCAACTGCAGTTAAAGGGGGGTGGGGGCCAAACAGGACTATACAAGGATTATGCCTTATGAGGCTAACACCCTCATGTAGGATTAAGAACACCAGCACATTTCTAGGCTGTTTGGCTGAAAGATTGCTTTTTAATGAGATCAGTCACTGAAAAACTATCCCTTTCTGGCTTCAGGCAAGTATCCCATCCCATTCTGATAATAGACATCATAAAAAGACTTCTGCTGAAAACCCCATGGCAATATGACTTTCTATTCAAGAGGAGTAACAATAAGACAATTCCAAGATGAGGACTTAGGCAGCCATATTGGATTCTTGAGCATTTCCATTTTCATTTAGAAAAACTAACTAAACCATGAGATCTATGTGTGAGTAAGATTCATGGCAATCCTCCATGAAGTTTATGAGTAACTATAACAAAATTGTGCTAATGGCTGGATGCTGGACATCGCATAAACTCATCTGTTCTACGAACTGATGAGCCAAATACACTGTACATTACTCTGTTGAAATTAAGATATAAAAATAGCATCTTCACTAAAACAAAACATTTTTCCAGAAGGTAAAGACTCCCCAGCTATAAGAATTCTTTAAAGTATAATATTTTTCCAAAGATAAGACCAGAGGCCAGCAGCCCATTATAGTTGTCATGAAGTACTAGTAGGTGTGGAATTCCTTAACCAAGACCAAGGTCTATTTTAGAACTGAAAGTTGAAAGGATAATCTTCCTCATCCACTCCATTTGAAAACAAAGGGAAGTTTTCTGTGTGTTCTTTACTTACAACAAATTGCAACAAGCAGCATTTCTTCCACAATGTGAAAGTCTTCGAACCAAAGTTCTTTTCATTTCACAAAATACTTCCATACATCATTTAAACTGAAACTCTTAAAGATTTAATAGGCTGGTCCAGTTGGTAATGCATAAGCACACTGTTTAAGCTAAACCTTTATATAGTTTCATCACTACTAATCAAACAAAGTTATTACAAAACACATCTAGCCTGCAATAACTCCATGATGTATATGATACCATAGAGCAATACCTGGGACCAGTGTGTGTGTGTGTGGTTTAACAGCATGTATTCTTTACTAGATATTTGTAAGTTTACCTGTGGTATCTCCAAAAAGGATAACAAAAAAAAAAAAAATAAAGATAAACAAAGTAACAGTGAATGACATACTGTGCTCAATAGTCTTCTATGGAGACAACAAGTTTTCTGCAGAAAATAATTTCTGTCACAAAGACCTTGACAATCAACATGCATCTTCCTCTTCACCATGAATAAAGTTCAATGTCATGTAGAATTAATCTTATTGTGAAAACCATTTTTCTTTATTCAGTCATAGTGATCTTGACCTCTGACCCTTTCATCCCAAAATCAGTACAGTTCTTCTTTACCAAAAGTGGAAACTATCCATAAAGTTTGGTAAACATAAATGACCGAATTCCAGTTGCTGTGCAGAAATCTTTTCTCTAATTATAGGCATAATGATCTTGATTTTTGACCTTTAGGCCAAAAAAAAAATCAATATGGTCCTTCCTTATCACATGTGTAAGCTATCCATAAATTTTGGTTGATATATATAGATGGTGAAGAACTTGAGTTTTTGTGCATGAACCACTATTCTTTCATTAACAGTGACCTCAATTTTTGAGCTTATGACCCTAATTGCATTTATATAGTTCCTTCTAACTGATGTAAAAGCCCATCCACAAACATTGTACATGAACATCTCCACTTGTGCAGAATCAAAATTCATAGGCAGATAAATGGATTAGCATAAAAAAGTATGTTTTCTGGTTAAGCAACTGTCCCCATTTCTCACTGCTGACCCTAAAACTTTTTCCTGCATGTAAAAATTATTTAAAAAAATTAAAAGATTCATGAAAAATGACTTTAAATATATATAATTTTTAAAAAAAAAAACATTGAGCTCCCTAAGATAATTTTAAAACCCCATAAAAATATTAAAAATTTCACAAAAATCATCAAATATAATATATAATATTTACAAAAAAAAATACATGGACATGTCTACCCTAATTTAGTGCAGTATGGAATACACATTTTTATGGGCTTAATATAACATGTTCAGCCTAAATGCAGGCATAAAAAATAGACAAAATCTCAAAATCAGAAAAATGTATTTTCTGTACTCTCTGCTCTCTTTTGAAAAGTTCATTTTGGAACATCAACACAGAATGCATCCCTGGGCAAGAAAGTCACCTTTTATAGCTCGAAGGACATAACATCAAACTATTTCCCTGTCCAGAGCCCACTAAGGGCCAGTAATTACACAACTTAAGATCAAAATGGTCATAGATCGTCATATGAACAAAATGTTTGGGGAAAATTAGGTTGGACTTGGGCTAAACATTGAAGAATTCTGAGTGCAGCTAAGACTCTCAAGATTCATACTGACTGCTCTAAACAACAGGGTAAATTTCATAGTTCTTTGAGCATGCTTTGTAAATTTTTATATCAATCAAAATGGAATTAAAATTGAAGGATTAATTATTTTATAACCAGAATTTTATACAGAATGAGGACAACTATCATGTAGCTCAATCATTCATTCTTTACTCACCTTTGATGATTGCATATATACATTTTGTGTCGAAAGTCCTCTTCCTTTTCTTTTGGCGGAAGATTATTTCCTTGCAGGAGCTGAGCTGCTGAAAGAGAACTTCTGAATCGTTTGTCAGAGGACATTGGCCTTAACCACAACATGGATGGCCCATGATCCTCTGCTTCTTGTTCAAGTCTTAATTTCAAGGTCAAAATGTGGCCATATCCATTCAGGTTAAAGTAAAGTCTCATGTTATGTGTAATTGTGCTGTTTAATGGAAGCCCCATTCCCACACCATTGCTCTTTGCCAAAACCACGCACTCTGTTACTGTTCCAGCTTGTGTCGTAATGGTCTCTTTTCCAAAAACTCCATGTTTTTTGGTTTTGTGAATAATGATTCCAATGTTCAGATTCACTCTATCCCCTGGTAAGTATGGAAAGGTGATAACGTTTTTACTGTTGGGATCATCTGGTGACCACACCCATTTGTTTCCATGGCGAACCAGTTGTTTTTCAAGTCTCAACGTCTCTGTTTGATAGTTCTCCTGGTATGAGAAAGAAAGTTTCACATCCAAAAGTTTCACTTTTTTCGTGAGTTTGTTCCTATGAATCTCAATGAAGGGTATGCCAACTCTGAGACTGCGTGAAACTGAATGACGGACAATATGGTCGTTAGTTTCTTTTATAGAAGTTGCTAGCAATTCTTTTTCACGAAGATTTTCCATCTTCAATCTCGGTATGTAGTCCTTGATCACCATACTTGTAACTGCTGAAATCTGACTGACCTGAAAAACAATATGTGTATATTTTAAAAAATAAAAGGATTCGAATTTTCATCTCTATATCGAACATGCCCAGTATGGAACAAAAATGTGTTGCTTGATTTATTGATTGATAGTTGGATTAACTAATATACTTTTTATTGATCATTTGATAACCTGTTTAGATAAATGATTTTTTTCTCAAATCTTGATCCAAATACTTTAAAGTGCTATAAAGACAAAGTTTTAAACTCTGCTAGTTGCACATTATGGGAAGTTGGCATATGATATCCATGAGCTTTTATTAAGTGGTGGGACTTAGTTATCTACCCACATTTATGCTTTCCTTCTACAACCCACTGAACACCATACAATACTCAAAAAGAAACTGGCCATTTAATTTTCTGGGGAAGGATGTAAAATTTCTGGCCCAAATAGCTTGTAATAATATTCTTGCTCTGATTTGTAAACAAACCAATAATACAGATTAATTAAAAAAATATCCTATAAGGTAAAAGAAAACAAAATAATCCTGGTTTAAAAGTAAATCCTAATAACCCACCACCTTGGAAATGAAATGGTTCGTTCCAAAGCTATTCAGCTTCACCTGTTAATCAATCTGTGAAGTTAAATCAGCTCCAAATATCAAGCAATTTTCCTCCTAATGAACTAAGAAATATACCCTTTTTTATATTGGCACTTTTGGCATTAAAGGTCAAAGTATTTTGAAAACAAGTAAATAACAAAAAAAGAAACTAGTTAGATGAATAATGGGCTTTTCTTGTAAATATCTGAACCATAAAATTCATTATTTCAAACCAAGAGCCGACAACACAGTTCTACGAAGTTGAAAAAGCAGACCATGCTAAGTAACTGATGAACTTGTTTTCTTTGTGTTTTAAATGATCAATAAAGTTTTTATATCAGTTTTTCTTTTTAAACAATTTAAAGCTGATACTGTTGGCTGAAAGTAAAGCATTTAATTCTGCATTTTTTTATTTATCATAGATGTAAAAAGGCCACTTTATTTCGGACTATATTATTGATCTGACCTAGGATAATTAATAGACCAGTCTGAATTTCTTTGATGATTTACATTTCGTTTTAGACCACACTTCTACATTTTTCATACTGTAATTACTCAACTATAAGTTAAGACAAACTGTATATTGCACAAACCCAGCTCTGCCAGCACATAATGCTCTGGCAGATCTGGGTCGGTGAGGTTTGTTAGAAGTAGTCAGCAGAACAAACAATACAGACCCTGATCTGCAGGCACATTACACTTGGCAGATCAGGATCTTTGTTGTTTGAAGTTTGCCTTGACTTATAAGCGACTATATATGGCAATTTAACAACAGTGGTAGTCCTGGTGGATTGCCCATAATAATGCATCAATCACAAACTACACTAAACTGCTAAAAACCTTGGTGACAACTAGTGCATTTTGGGTGTAAATCAAAAATAATCTGGTACAATACAGTTAAATTACTGCAAATACTAGAATACTGATGAGACCTACAAAAACAAAGTGTTCTCAGGCCAACAAGATATACAGTGCCAGCACCACAACCCCTTAGTGTCAGCAGCACCAGCTGTTCTGCCATCATCATAAAGTCTTAGCCCCACCACAAAGGTTAGGACTTAATGCTCCCATCTTACCATAATACTTTCTTTTACAACACTAATTTTATAATTTACCTAAAATTTACTTAATTTTAAAATTTACTTAAAAAATGTAATTACTATTACCTGTACAGATATACTTCCCCACTTCTGAAACTGTATCGATATTTTATGTCTATTAATAACTTGTGGAATCTTTGCTTATTACAGGACTGCATGAACAGCTTATTAATACATCAGCTGCTATTCTAGTGTTTCCTGGTGATAGATATACATATCAACCACTATAATCAAGCTCTTACAAAGCAATTTTTAGCATTGAGTATTGATATATTTTCTTTGATTTTCTAGTTATTAAGAGTTTATTATCAACAGCATTGTGCAATGACAGATATGTAACTTTCTGTATTCAGTGGTAATGTCTGCTGTTAGTTGCAGTTCTAATGCATATACAATGTAGTGCCACCTTGATGAAATGATTACAGCCAATTCCAAAGTGAAATTCCTTCTGTGTGGAAGTCACAGCAAATATATTATCAACAGTTTCTGGGAAGATCTATATTAATAAATAAATAGTGCAAGATTACAAAGTGTTCTGTGGTTTTGGTAAGTTAGGAATCCTTATGTTGAAATATGTTAATGCATCCATGGACAAGTATGTACAAGGGTTATAACAACAACAACAACAACAACAATAATATTATTATTATTATTATTATTATTATTATTATTATTATTATTATTATTATTATTATTATTATTATTATTATTATTATTATTATTAATATTATTATTTAGAGAAGCCCATTTGGTCAACAAACCAATATTCCATGCAGATTCAACAAGTAAAAGCATATGATGTAGAATTATTAGAAGTTCTGGTGTCCTTAGATAATACAGCTATTAAACATTAAATAACTGACCCACTGATACTTTTAAATATGCATAGGGTATTACAGACAAAAACATGAACATTTAAGCAAGGAAAGTAAATTACTTGTAAGATCATCAGAAGCCAAAATATGCAAGGATTTGTACACTAGCAATAAACTGTTAAAATGGAAGCCACCATCGGACTTCAAAATGAATTGTTTAAATATTTTTATCTATGTAAAAAAAAAATTGCAGCTCTCTTCAAATTTCAGAAATCTTTAACTTTGTATCATTATTACTCTAAACAGAACATGTAATATGATGGCAAAAACAAACATTTGTGCTTTATCAGTTGGCTGACTGCTCCTGCTTTTTGATGCCAATCAAAGCACACCCACATGAAGGTATAAATATAAAAAGGATACATATTGAAAAACTTACCTATTTGCAAGTTTTATCTCAAACTGTTGCTCTAGTTCAATTCACTACAATCTGAACTGGCTTGTCCAAAAACAACTGCACAAAGATCCGACTTCATAATATGTGCAATCAGATCTGGGTCTATGCAATTTGTTAGCAGAAACCAATATAATAAAATAATATAGACTGTAAGACCATCATCTGTTGGCGCATTATTCAATGGAAGATCATAGTCTATGATGTTTGCAGCTGAACTCAAATTAGAAATCAGTGTACAGGTAAATGCAGAATTGCATAAATTTCAAGTCTACATGATTTCATATGAATTTTTTTAAATAAATTTTTTGGTGATGACTAAAACATAAAACAACAAACAACACAAAATATTTTATCACTATTGAATCCTAATGTCTGTAAGGATCTACTCAGACCAAGTAGCAACAAACTTTCCTGAAATGTGCTTATAAAGACTGGGTTGGAATAATGCAAAAAATTTAATATACAAATTTGCACATTCTTGATTAGTTCCAGTAGTCAAACCAAAAACCATTATGTGTTTCAAATGGTCAATATCAAATACAAAAAATGAGGACACAACAGAACAGATATAAAATTTTCTGAAATAATGTTCACTCAATGGAACCACAGAAAAAAGGTGTAGTCCACAGAAATGGATCAGCTGAGTTTCAGAAAATGCTGAATTTTATTTATTTCTTCTGCAGTAGGGTCCAAAATCTGACCCAATAGTTACAAAACTGCCTGTGCATAAATACTCTACTGAAAAGATAACTAATTTGACAGGTAGTATTGGTCACACTATTGACAGCTCCCACTTCAAAATACATCACATATATTGCCACAACAGTTTTGACCCCTGACTAATCTAAACAATAATCAATTTTGTTTCTAGACACAAATTCTCAAGAACACTGCCTGCATCCTATCTCACTTATCAGAAATACAATAAGGTAAAAGAACCATATATAAAAAGCTCAGATGCATTTCATTATCATGTCTGTGTATTTTGATGTCAGCCACATGCTTCCCTGTAACACTATCAGCCCTGTGTTCCATGACTGCAAATAAAAGTATTTATCATTTTTCCTCCTACTAGTCAAAACATTTCACCAAACCTATAGCAGAGCAGCAGTAGTGTCATGCTACCATAAGGGAGATAACCCAACATTAAGAAAAAGACTTGGTAAATCCTCCTCTATTCATAGTAAATTAAGTCATTAACTTATTAGTTCTGTTAAATTATGAATAACAAATGTATTTCCAAAGTCATTTTTATTAAAAACAAAAAAAATGATTGCCAAGCTATGTATATCCTATCAAGTTCTGAAACATAACATTAAATCAACAATGAACAAACCTTTAATGATGTCAAGCATGTGAACAAATTGGCAGGGGAGGGGGATCAACTATGATATTGTGATTAAGTCAAATCATTAAACAATACAAAATGAGGTGTTCAAGGGTGAGATTATTGCCCAATGATCATCTTGTATTTTTAATACTGCTATGCAAATGAAAAGAGATATGTAAGACAGAATTCCACATCCACTAGAATGACTGGACTTGATGGCTGTGACAAAGTACATGGTTGTGGTGGGGCAACCATATACTTTGTCATAATGGTGTAACCAGGGGGTGGTTTATAACATAACCATAAATATGTCCCAGACACCATGGACTGGTCTTGTTATTGGATGTTTCTCTCAAGTGTACTTAGGTCTAAATTGCTGGATTTCATGCCACTCTTATAATAGCAATATCTTGTCATGTTCTAGGTAGCACCAGGATAATTTGATACAATAAATTACCCCTAGTTCAAAAATGCAGTTTATTCCAGCTATAAATCTTTAATGTTCTCCATTTCTTCTGGTGTTGATGGCATCAAGAGGCCAAATATCTTTAATAAGGAACTCATTATTCTTACATAATCATACAGGTTTTAACCAGTTTCATACAAAATTGAGGAATCACCTGACCAAGATTCAGAATTATGTGCAGCTTCCAGGTAATTTCCTGGCAATGTCCTCGTTTTGCATTATATTAAACAAGACCTAAGAAATATCGACATTACATTGATTTTCACTATTAACATGTATGTGTTTTAAGATTTTTTTGCAATTTTTCTTCTGCAGTTTATCCTTTTATAAAGGTTGAAAGTATGCATGAAACCCAAAGCTGGAATTATATACTGATTATTGACTGAATATTCTTCCCAATCATGTATCCCAGTGTTATAGTGAGGGATGAATATACCTCAGTATAAAGTGACATCACCTATATCACAGTACAGTTAGTTCTATTGCTTCCCTGAACAGTGTTATAGTGAGGGACCAATATAAAATATTCTCTACTATAAAGTGGCCTTGTCAATAATATAAAACACTTTATGGCTTCTTTAAATAATGCTTGCTATACAGCAGGACCAATCTACTGTTTAATGTACCCCCATTATAATGTGACCCTTCCAATATCACAGTATGCATCCACGACTTCCTTGAAAAATGTTACAGTGATATATCAATATACTGTTTCATGTACCTCATCAGAAGGTGACCCCTATTATATCACAACACTAATACAGCTCCTGAATCAGTGTTATGGTAAGGACCTAATGCCTCCAGTACAAGGTTACCTCACCTATATCAAAAACAACTTATATGGCTCCCCTGAAGTATCATATAATGAGGGACCAATGTATTATTATAGTCAGTGACAATGTGCTATGAAAAATGTACCCCAGCATATGCTTATATGGCTGCACTGAAAAATGTTATAGTGAGGGACCATTATATCATGCTTGGGACAAAAATGCTCTAGAATGTTAAATTCGTTCCTGAAAGGGTACATATATGTTAAATTAGTTCCTAAAAGGGTACATATATGTTAAATTAGTTCCTGAAAGGGTACATATATGTTAAATTAGTTCCTGAAAGGGTACATATGTTAAATTAGTTCCTGAAAGGGTACATATATGTTAAATTAGTTCCTGAAAGGGTACATATGTTAAATTAGTTCCTGAAAGGGTACATATATGTTAAATTAGTTCCTGGAAGGGTACATACACAGAGTTTTCTAGAAAATCCATGGAATGGTTACACTGGAAATCATTTGTAAAACAAAGATGAATGGACAACATGCATTTTGGTGAATTCCTCTTCTCTTCTTTACAATTTCTACAGTATCTACACATGACCATAAGTTTTGAGTTATCACTTTGTGCTCAAGCTAATCAAAACTAGTTTTACAAAATTTTGTCATTCAATTTACAATGACCATCTAAAGCATCTTTGGTGCACTATATTTATTAAGTCATCTTGTTTTGTGTTCAGTTCAGTCTAAATTGTAACAATCTTTTATCTTCAAATTCTAGGTTTTTTTACAAGTCCTAGAGGTCTAAAAGCCAGCATATTGTCAACTCAGCACAATACAATTAGGATTTAACTGTAGTATATGTTTTATTATATAGTGAGTAAAATTAGGAAAAACACAAAACATAATTGAAGGATAGCTGATGGAGAGTCTGAAATGCACTGAAAAGTGGCACTGACAAAACATCTTAACTGCAAACACTGGAAACATTTATTATCAACTTAGAAATTGTCTCCAATGTAACCATAGTGTGCCAAAGTTTTGTAAATGTGTTACCTGACAGGCACTTAAATTCAAACAATAAAATACCACAGTTTTAGGTCACATTGGATGTCACCAAAGAGAACAATGAAAAATGTCACATACTAGTGTAATTCAATCTATCAGGCTACTGTGGTAATAAAAAACAGAAATATGCACATAATCTGGTTGAAGATAAATACACACTGCAGACCTTGCACTACAAGTCCTGTCTATACAAGCTTTCAAAATAAAGCCTGTAACAGTGCATTAATATGATCCAACCCATTCTTACCAGGAATACAAAGAGTCAGTTCATGTTTTCTATGCACATGCACAAACTGAGTGCATCTTAAGGAACTTTACAGTTTTTTTATGGATTTTTAAACATACTAAACTTCCTACTTAGTCTAACCTGTCACATTTGTGCTTCAATTGGGATTCATTCTTGTCAGCAACTACTGTATTTCCCATGACTTTTTCAAGAACAAAAGGAAAACACTCCCACATTTTGGTCATTCCTATTGCAGGGTCTATTCTAAAAGGTGCAATCACTTGACTCTTGCTAATTTCTACTGAAAATTTGATATAACAATGGTATGTGCAAAAACTGTATGGTAAATTATTAATTTTTCTCATCATTAAATTACACCTATATTCTCAAAGTTTTTCCATTTCATTTCAATGGAGAAAAAAATTTCCTCCCTAAATTCTCAGTCCTAGAATAAACCCTACCATGATCTTAAAGTCATTGTGCTAATTAGACATTGACTGTTAATATATAATTATTTCAGCATTATTATATGTAGCAAAAGAAGAAAATGTCATTATTGCCAGAACACTTTCAAGAAGGGAATGACATAATGGTACAAATCAGTACCTTCTTGTGTATACTTTTAACAGGTGACTACAGTTTATTTAAATTCATAAGCATTATGAAAATAGGTATGTACATAGGTATGTCCTAGCATTTAAGTGGCACTTTGCTGTCTAGTAGTGGCTAAATGGTGCCAACTGCATCTAACATTAAAAGAAATGTAAAATTATTTATTTCACAAAAGCACATAGGAAACTAAACTACTTAAAAAATGTAAACACAGCATATAACAAGATAAAAAAATAGGATAAAAGATTTTAAAATTTTGTATATAGTATATGTATTTCAGGACAATATTATGGTGGATTAGCTAAAAAAAATCAGTATTTTGCACCTGCACCAAATGATAAAAAAAAAATCTTACGTTTATGCTCATTTTAAAAAAAGGCTCCCAAAATTTTAAAATGTTTCAACACATTTCATAAATTTCATTTGAAATGAGCAATCAGTTACAAGCATATGCTTCCTTCAATGACTCATATAGGGAGGATACACATATAATGACAAATGACACTAATTTGGCGTATTCTTGAAAAAGTCTGGAAAAAGAAATATTTTCTTCAAGTAGTTACTTCCTTTAGGAGTAAACTGTCAACTGAAATTGATGATAGTTAAGAAATAAAAAGTGGAAACAAAATATGCAAATCCACAACCACTTTTGAGTTCAGAGAAAATCACTGTGACTCATTCAACAACAACAACCTGTTGGAACAGAATGTATCTGTAAAATAAAGTTTGTTTTAAGAGCTGATGTTATTTGCAATTAATTCAATAAAAATTCTTTGTACCAGTATTCAAAATAACTTATCTGATCACAAACAATGAGGTAAACTTGGACAATTTAAATATCAATCACATGGATACAAGCCATCACTCAAACGACTTGCTACGTCTAAGTAACTGAACTGAGCTGCCTGCAACCCCACCCACCTCAAGATATGAAACAGCAGAAAACTCTTACAAATAACAGTCCCACATTAGTTTGTTTTCAAACTTCATTTATGCAACAAAATTTTAATAATACAACTGGTTTTGAGAGATATCCTCCTTTTTTAAAAGTCAAGAAAATCAAAGATCTCAAAAAAAAAAGGTCATCTGAGCTTGTCTGCCACCACCTAGTGAAGCATTCAGAATCTTGTTCTGGATTATCATCAAAATGAGATTTTACATTATCTTGCTTATAACATATGGCAGTAAAATCACTTTAAAGTTTTTAAACTTTATTACATGGAATCCTTTTTATCAGAATGCGAAAATAGCTGAGGAATTCAATCTTTTTTCAGAGGGAACACATAAATCCTCTGCTGAAAATTGTATGATTCATTTTATTTATTAAATTTTATTATTTATTTTATTTATTATCTATTTGAATTTCTGATGCCTGCTGAATGTCTGTAAAATACTCAATTGTTGCTAACCATGCAATAAGGTGTTTCAAAACCTAAATTTAAAAGACACAGGAGCTAGGTCGTCCAGATCATAAAACTTCCCATGACTGAGTTGGAGGTGGAAATTTTGTGCCAGCCAAACAGGATTTTGCTTATGAAACAGACTGCTACAGTGGTTTGGTTGAGTGTCTGCCTCAATTAATATTTACACAAACTTTGTTAAAATATTGCTTAAAAGTAAGAAATACATACAAAATATAAGTAATTTTCATAGTGTGTGTGTGTGTGTGTGTGTGTGTGTGTGTGTGTGTGTGTGTGTGTGTGAGCTGTAGTTTAAATAGACTTTAGCCTTATAAATATTTTGTGTGATAACTAATCTACAACCAAATTCTAATTAATGGCACATGTATTTTAATTCTAAAAATTTTTTTACAAATCTTGGAAACTCAGGTAAAGAGAGAACTGAGCATGTTATAATCATCCTTAAACAGCTACAATAAAATTTAATTTACAAAAAAGATTTCCAGAAATTAAAGATCTGAGTATTCTCTTCCTTTAAGGTAACTCACACATTATATTTAAAATACATTTTACCAAATAACAATTTGGGAGTGAACTTATTCTGAAATGAATGGTGGAAAATTAAAATCAGAATACTTCTACAAATATTCAAACGAAAATATTGCATTTGAATATTCATTTCTTTACTTGGCAAGTCTGGTAGCATGTTGTGAAAGAAACAAAAAAGTTAGTTTAATTAGATAAATTTAAAACTGCTAAAATCACATGAAAATTCAAACTCCAATATCCATGGTAGTGATATTATCCTAGTATGAATAGTAGCATTGCTGGCAGAATTGTAATTTCCATCCATAGTCATTCAGTCGATCTTGCAAGAAGGCAAGATGATGATAAAAAATAGAAACCATATTAATGTTTATGTATTTGTTTTGGCCATTACACCATGTACTTTGCTCATATGACTTCAAATGAGCACAAAACACAATACATTGTAATCACAGCAATTCTAACCAACTGGAAGTTGTAGGAAGATTAAATTATTTCAATTACAAAAGGAAAAAGTATTGAATCAACTGCCAACTAGAACAAAAAAATTTAATTCTTTGTAGCTTCCACAACTTCACCAAAACTTGACCAAGTGAGTATATTAAACATAATATTTGATACAAGTATCTGTGACTGGCCGTTAGAGAAAACAAACTGCATTGCAAATCATCATCAAAGACACATAATCAGATTTTAACTAAAGAAAGAAAATATCTGAGGAATATTTCTGTATTTGTGAATACAATTTTGTTATCCTACACTGCCTGGAAACACAATGATAACTAGTCCCTAGTTCATCTGTATGATATCAGTTGATATATACACAGATTTAAGCTACATACTGAAAAAAAAAATAGCTTATTTCATGCCTGGAAACACAATGATAACTAGTCCCTAGTTCATCTGTATGATATCAGTTGATATATACACAGATTTAAGCTACATACTGAAAAAAATAGCTTATCTCACTGTAGCAAAATTATGCAAGTGCCTAAACTTTTTTCCAGTTTTTTGCACTTGGCAAGTGTTCAAAGTTCAATAGGAGTTCATCCTGTACTGACTACTTCATTGGTCACATGAATCAAAAGCTTAACCTCAAAATATCAGACTAGTGTTGAGCAAAGAGACCTTTGACTACTTTCATTCCAATGAATATACATGTACATGTAAATTCTCTAATGCATATACAATTTGCTAAGTAAGCTTTCTACCTGGTCACTGTGACGGTACTTTGACTGTTTTATAATCACATTGATTTATTCTCCCTGAGCCACACAGGTCTCAATTTGCCATCCATCAAGTTAGTGCTATGTTGTAATTTGTGCTAACTCTTAAATGTCCAACTGTGGAAATTTGCTGCTATTTGCTAGTACCATTCCTCCTATTTTACTCAATTCCCACAATGTCAAAACCCTTATGATTTAGAATATACATCTAAGTACTAGCCATTTCCTGACAATGTAATGTTTACACACAGAGTAATGTTTGTATGGTCAAAACTAAACTAACATTACAAAATGCTGTCTTTTTATAAGTATTTTACAAAAAAGAGTAACTCTTTTCAGAAAATTTATTGATTGGTATTTTCCTGATTTATGGCATAAAATATCCAAATACATGTACATGTACCATGAAAACTACATATACTTGAATATGTATCTAGAAAAATTTACTAAGGGCAGGCTAACAGCATTCATGAAAAACCCAAAAGAAAGGAAAATTTTACTGAATATGTATGAAATATTGATTATAATTTGAATAATGACATATGGTGAAGTATTTACTTGCTTGAATGAGATCCAAAATCAAACTTCATAGACTTAGATCTGGGTCTATTCTGCTTGTTAGGAACAATGATTGGAACATGCAACACAAAACCTGAGCTGCTGGTGCACCATGCACTGGCAGATCAGTATCTATGCTGTCTTCATTTGGATCTGACCAATAAGCAAATAAATGCTGAAGTTTGGTTTGGTAAAGTGATTTTGTCATAATAACACAAGAAGGTTAAATCTGGAAAATACTTAAGTCCAAACCTGCATATAATACTAACCACTCATGAGATCATCCACCCTCACTAGTCAAGAGTTGCTTGATCACATCATTTCACAATGAACTTAGATACAGCAGCTAGCTCCAACTCTGTATCACTCTAATATACAACTTAATGCAGCTGGAAGAAACTGATTTAAACTTGGAAGAAACTGATTTAAACTGACTACTCATTAGATTTACCTAGGTAGCTGACAGAAATAATCACTGCAGTATCTGTATAGAGCAACATATGCTGCAAGTTAGTTTCTCCATTTTAAACCATGCATATATATATATATATATATATATATATATATATATATATATATATATATATATATATATATATATATATATATAAATTTAACTCCAGGCATGTCATATGAACATCATTACTTATCTGTATTGAAAACCTAACATGTGCATCATTTTCTTTCGATGGTCAATTAATTTCATTTGCAACTAAGAGAATTTTTTACATGGAGTTTCTGAGGGTTTGAATCCAAATGTTAGCACATGACAGGCTATACAAAATGAGAAGTATATCTAGTGAAGGATCAACCCTGGGAAACTCAAACCAAAAGGGACACAAGCTATGAAATATATTTGCCACTGATTGATCTGGAACAAATAAATAAGACCTTTGATACAATACTTAGACCTCAAATTGCAGCTTTAGCATGTATTATTCTTACAAATAATTCAGATCCTACTTTACTCCAGTTCCCTCACTACTAAATAACCTATTTGTACTGCTGCACTATAAAACACCAAACTAAACCAGATAACTCCATATTTAGAGAATTTTTTGGGTTTTACTTTTGCGTGTAGGTATGAGATGCTAATTAAAGGATGTTGTATTGGGGGAGAAAATTAACAACTCACTTACCTTTCTACTATTGTAATTCAAGATGAGAACAATGGAATTTTATCAAACAATATAAATCTTTGTCCAGTGTGTCTAATAACTGATAGCCAACGTGAAGTCAACTGAAAGTGACCCTCTCAGAATGATAATGGCACAGCTGATAATGAGCAGGCAAAAGTCAATCTAACCTGGTTTCTGTGTGCTGCAATGCCGTAGCTGACAGTGAAAGAATACAACCTAGTTTTCACCAGACTTTAAATACAAAGATGAAGTGTGTCGCTAGTTCAGGTGTGCTCTCACTGACACTGACTGAAGGAATATTACCTCGTTCCACCTTATATATAAAGTGTATACCTACCTGGACACTCACTCAAGCCATGAAAATTTAAGACAGCCAGACAGACTGGGCGATTATTTGTACATGAACTTTTTATTTGGGTTCATGAAGTGAGAGAAGCATTCTACTACAATGAGGACTTGATGAATATCCACAGGCCAGAACTGTGGTATCAACCAGGCTCAGACAACACATACACTTCCCTGAATCATGAACCTGTGTGCAAATTCAAGGGCCTGGTGACAAAATCTTAAGGTGACCCATCTTGAATATTAAAACCCAAATTAATGTTAAAAGTATATTAATATATCATTTTCTTCAAATTGTTATGGTGAATTGCGTTGGTTTTGCTAGTAGAGCATCCAACTTGTAATCTAAAGGGTAACACACATCAGATACCTGCCCAGGCCAGCCTGAGAGAGCTACCTGAATGTGTTCTTGCCAAAAAGCCAACCATTAAAACCAATAAACATTAAATTTTGTAAAGAAACTAAGGTGGTCTGTCCTTAACACGTGTATTTATGCTTTTATTATATACATAAAACTTTCGCAGTGCATCCAGCTTAGAGTTCCAATCAATGTCGAGTCTAGACCATGTAAATGTTTGAGTTATACACGACTGATTTACTCACCGTAGTTCTGGAACCATGGATCTGATTAACATAATTCTTGTTAATCTTTGTTGTGGAAAATACTGACACCATGTTTAAATTCTTAATATTTACACGAATTTACACCACAATTTCAGATTTCTTTTATTAAAACAGTAGCTCATTCAGTGTTTTATCTACCCAAACGTCATGCGTCAAATACGCAGAATTTTCCGATTTGACGCACAAAAGTCGACGACGGTACTTAAATTGACGCACCCCAATGTTATGTTTTGCTGATTAAAATACACAGAACAAAGGTTTGGTCTAAAAATCGTTCAGTGTTTTATCTACCCAAACGTCAGGCGTCAAATACGCAGAATTTTCCGATTTGACGCACAAAAGTCGACGACGGTACTTACATTGATGCAACCAATTTGTTATGTTCTGCTGATTAACATAAAATAAAGGTTTGGTCAAACTACTTCATTGGCTACATTATTAGTCACTCAAACAAAACAAAGCATACATCAGTTTCTTACGCTAATGTTATCATAATAAATAGGGTTACAACTGAGTGTGAAGCCGACCTTATGTGACCTGTAACTGTCCCTTCATTTATAGCAACAGTATGATAGAACCATAAATCACCACAAACAAGGGGCGAAAAAAAAACGTGATTTTACAATGATATTCGCCAGAAAATATTTTAAAGGCATCCTTGTCTCGCAAAGAAGCAACATTTTCCATTCACTCAATTATATGCCAAGATACTATCAACGTTCAATGACAATAGCGTCCAAGTTATATAAAAATAAAAAAAAATTTAAAAAAAACAACGTAATTTTGTGCAACAATGGTTGAAAACAAACAGCTGGCTATGTTTTTCCATTTTGGCTATGTATATTTTTCCATCCTGCTGCAAGTCAAAGCCTTTGAACTCGCCGCCTAGCTATTGCATCCTATTCTTAGGTACTCTTATAATAACATGTACATCAAGGGGTCTTTTCAGCCACTGAATTCCGTAATTCACATGCACTTGATCCCGTAGATAAACGAATGTGTACACTCACCAGTATTAGCACCGCTAAGTGATCAATACATTTTCTCACTAAGCAGGTAGCTGAAGCAGGACTGGTAAGTTTTAGAATTTTGCCTCCCACGTGTGTATGGAGGACTCCCGCCTAAGTGATTTTTTTTTTTGCGTCCCAGATTAAAACAATTGGCGTCCAAATATTTACGCGTGATTAAGCGTTTCAGAGACCTCTGGAAACACCAAGCAAATTTTAATGCCGTTTTACAAAGACAGCAGCGAAAGTGCTACTTAAGTGTGTACATTAGCCAAGCGTAAAAGACATCCCTTTTTAAAATACAAATCTCTTAATTTTATACATGACTTAAAAGCTAAAGACATCTATGCCATTGGCATTTTGAAGAATTCCGGGCTTCAAACCTGCGACCTCACTTATCCGAGGTGAACACTCCAAACTACTTTTGCCACTGAAGCAGTCCTTCTGTAAAGCAAACTATACTATTTCCTTTCTGTTTTTAGCATTAGCAACCATTTTTAGATATAATCATTATTTTATAAGACCTTTTGCCTGGATGCTACCTGTCAAATGTGGTAAAATTCTGCATGGAAGTCCCTAATGGTCATGGGAGGTTGGGATTTTAAAAATAATGTTTAATTTCCTTATTGATTAAAAAAATTCTTGCTCTATTATGATTGGGAAAAAAACTAATTATTATATTAACTGAATATAATTTTCTTGATGAAAAAATATTCTAGATGGAAAGACCCATACCCATCCCACAATAAATGAAATATAAAGTTTATAAGCTAACAATACCATCCCTGGTAGAAAGGAAGCCCTCTAAAGAGATGTGACCATGCTTAAAGTGCCTGATAGGCAACTTGATACCCAGCCTTGACCACTGGTCTGTGGACAATACCCCAAGTTAATCAATACACTGACCCTTACATGAACCCTCTGCACAGGTGCAAAAACTGGAATTCCTTCCTTCTGGGTCAAGGTAAAGGGGACAAAAAGATACTTCCCCAGAGGAGAAACTGCTAAAAGAATATGCATAATTGAAATTATCTTCAATATATCAAGGACTTGTATTTATACGGCCAGTGAGCATGAATCACTCTTTTAAATTATTATACCTGTAGGGCTATCTCTTGAATTGTGAAATGATTAGGGCCCACAATGGACCTCAGAAGTCTTTGTACTTTGCATCAAGTACAATGAACCAACAGTGCAGAAATAAGGTTTAGTAGCATATCAGCACAGTATATGACTCAGATAAAAATAAAGTTTAAAAGTGTAATGTATGCCTGTGTGATTCTATAATGTAAGCAGCATGTATTTTCATCTGTGATGAGAAAATAAAATTAAACCACATGTCTGACATTTGCTGTGCAAGTAAATGTGCAACTTTTCCTAGAAATGTATTTTGATGCCTTTTATAATAATCTTTTCTTTGATATAAACTTTTAAATTTATTAAACCAAATGAACTTTAAATTGAATATATTTTCTACATGAGTACCTGAAAAAATACAATAGAAGTGTCAACTAGATGGACTACTGATGTTAAAAATTGAACTTGACCATAGGCCAATGAACTGTCATTACTAGTCAAAAAGACACGCTTGCTTGCTTGCAGGAAGGTTGTAAGTTACAAATGTATTATACATCTCCAGTGCAGTGAAAAGAAAGTAGTAAAATTCAGACTTTCAGACAAAACTAAAATTTATATTTTATCCATAATACTTAAATTTTTTGCCATTGACCAAGATTCCCTACTTATTTTTGCCAGCCTCTTCTAAGTAGCTCTTTTGCATGTATGTATGTATGTATGTATGTATGTATGTATGTATGTATGTATGTATGTATGTATGTATGTATGTATGTATGTATGTATGTATGTATGTATGTATGTATGTATGTATGTATGTATGTATGTATGTATGTATGTATGTATGTATGTAGGATTTAGATTTTTAATGTAGCCTTAACAATTTTTCAGTCATAGCCTATGATGTCTGCAGTGACAGTTTATAGTGATGTCTAGCACTGAGGCATCATGCCACTGACCAAGATTTCCTATTTATTTTTGCCAGCATCTTCTAAGTACACGTAGCTCTTATGTGTGTATGTATGTTATGTATGCTATTGTTGTTGTTCTGGGGTTTAATGCCATTTTTCAGCACATGATAGGCTATACATGGCAGCCAGTATTAATGGTGGAGGAAGAAATCCGAAAATGAAAATCCGAAGAAAGAACCACCAACCCATGAGGAGCTACTGGCAAGCTTACTCACATATCCACATTCACCAAATCTTAGATTTAACCCACCCAGGTGAAATGGCAGTGATCCATAACAGAGTGCTTTAGACCACTGGGGCTTATGTATGTATGTATGTATGTATGTATGTATGTATGTATGTATGTATGTATGTATGTATGTATGTATGTATGTATGTATGTATGAATGTATGTATGTATGTATGTATGTATGTATGTATGTATGTATGTATGTATGTGTTAGTGACACAGCACATCAGAATAATCCAGGCTATATACTGACAATTAAGTTTAAGCTTCCCCAAAAATACATATAACACAAGATGCTGTAAAATCTTTTTTTAAAAAAACTCAAGGTAAGATATTTTGAAACCACACTTTAAAATGTCCAAGACCTTTTCAGCTGAAGCATCATGATGGTATACATCCCTGGGCAAAAGCTTGTCTTCACTGGTCACCTATTTACAGGCACACGGGTAATACTGGAAACCTTTACCTCACATGTTATGGTATGCAAACTTCAGACCAAAAAGTGCCATGAAATACAGATATTCTGTGGTATGGATTAGCTCTTTTGACAAGTAGATGTACATGTTATCTCTTTCCTGGAAAACTCACAAGCATCATTAGCTTGTGACTATTTCAAAACATTGTATCATATTTCAAAGTCTTAATTCTTAGTGGTATACTGTGTAGGAGTTGTGCACACCTGATGTCTGCACTGACAGGATAACTTTTTCTTTGATTAACTGAACTGATTGATATGCATGCCTGTAAAACCATAATCAAAATGTCAAATTTCAAGTCAATTCATCATATACTGAACAGCAGTTCCACCCACAAGATTGTGTTTCTAACAGTAATTCATGAATATTAAGATATACCCCCAACCCACTCAAACAATATGCTGTTTTTTAAGTCAAACAAACTGAAACAAGTCAACATTACTCCACTTTTAAGAACACTTTGCCAAAGACATTCACTGCTGATGAATTTTGAGAGGGTTGGTGGTGGGGACATGTAGATTCCCAGTTTTAATAAAATAAATCCCTGCCATAATCAAAACTATTTTAAATGATGCAGAATTCATAATTCATAATTTGCTCCTTTGAAAGTTTTCTAAATTGGTTTAGTTTTCCTTGATAATGGGTCAAGCCCCCCCCCTTTACAATAGCCTGACCTAGGAAACACCAGCAATCCTCTATAATGAGGTGCATCACAATAACATCAACAACATAATCAACAGAAAAATATACAAGCAAGTCCACATTTGCAAAACAATATTAATCTTTATAGGATATGGCAAATTCTGGGAACTGAAGAAAAGGAATTGTTTCTGTTTACAACTGTGCCTTTGTTTTGATGTAATCAACATAAATAAGACACAAACCCCTACAAGAGAACATGTTTTGCTTTGTGCTGAATTTTTTCTGTAACTGGCAAAACTGGACAGGTGAAGGATGTAGATTGTGCTTTCTTAATGTAATTATTTCCCTGCATACAAGTTTAATGGGCCACAATCAATAGTTTGCAAACCTATGTTATACAGTAAAGTGTATTGCAAAAATATTCAAGTGTAACAAACATTTTCCAAAAGTAACGAAAATTTACATGTTGATTATTTAACAATTTTAAGTATAAATAACTGTTACCTCATGATAGACTAAAATTCTTTACTCTACAAAGACTGTGCAGCAATTAATTAGCAGGTAAAAAGAAACTGTGAACTTGTATCAAAACATTTTTTGATTTCAAAATTATGTTATTGGATTTGTTTTATTTACCATCATGAAAACCCACTTGCAGAGGCTGAAATAAGTGTTCTGGAAAATTGTGTATATGGCCTGAATAATGTTTGAATAAAGTTTATTCAATGTTGGCATGAAAATCTAAATCAGCTAATCAGAAGAAAAAAAAATGCAGCATGATGTATTTTTTTTTCTCACACATTTTTTCAAGTCTGAAAATGTTCTTACACTTTTAAACAGCTCAACAAAAAAAACAAGAAAAAAATACTCATAATAAATATTGTTTTAATGACAATTCATCACTTGTTAATGGTACAATATGCACAGGTATTTATTCTCAAGGATTGTTATCTAATTGACATATGGTGTCAGTAAGCAGTAACTGCATAGCCAATATGACTGTTTAAGTATTAGGATGATATGCTGCATTGCATAATTTCCAAATACCTCAAAATAGTGTAACCCCCACCCCACACACGCACTAATGAAATATCTATGTTAGAATCCCTATACTCTTAAGTCTTGTGGAAAGCTTCCATCCATCCATTTGACAGGTATGGACTAACTATACAAGAACATAAATTTTGGGGTTGAACATATAAACAAGGAAATGTTAAGTTTTGGATTGTACAAAAATTTTGTCCCAATCATTTTTCATTCAACTATTATCCTGTACTGACAGCAAACAAGTGTTGTTATACATGATTTAAGCCATTCATCACTGAAATTAAAACAGGTTTCATTAACATCTTTAAAATTCCTTTCTAAAATCTTTTTCTGCTAAAAAAAAATAGCAAATAATTTTTAAAAAAACTTCTTAACAACTGCTGTGCATCTTTCTTGCCATATTAAAATGCCTTAAATGTGTGTGGTTTTCTACTGGTTACACACACACCCACACACACACAAACACTAATGAAATACCTATGTTAGAATCTCTATACTCTTAAGTCTTGTGGGAAGCTTCCATCCATTGGTGTGGACAGCCTATATTCCTCAAATGCATATTATGCTAAAGTCATCATGTAAACCATTTTAAGATGCAAGAACAAGAGCATAAGTCACTATAGATCCAATACTAATGTCAGCATGACCAGGTACATGTCTATGAAGGCTAATCAATAACCCAGCCCCCCCCCCCTAGAATGCCTTGGAGGTAAGCAACCTAACTGCACTTAATCACACCTTAGGCTTTAGATAAGATATCAAAGTCACCCTCACACATTTACTTAAATTGCTGATATGCAAGCTTTAAACCCTATCTAAATTACTGCATGGCTTAGGGTAGGAACCTATGGAGGTTTTAAAACAAACAGTTTAATACAAGTCTCCAAGGCAAAATATGTCATTGAGTGCATCAAGCTAAGCAACATAAAAACTTGAGCAGGTCTATTCTAGGATATGCCACTGTAGAATTTATGCAAGACTTATTGAAATTTACACCATATATTCCACTAAATGCACAATCTCTGAAAGCAATACATGTCCTTTCTTAAATCACTCCTATACAGTATTTAGAAAACTATGTTTTCAAGTGGTCTACTGGTTTTAACATTACATGTTAGCTGTAGCAAATGAGACAAACTGACCAAATAAAAAAAATCATACAATTATGAAATTGTCTGGCTCTTAACTCATAAAATGTCTAACACATTAAGATGTGTGATAGTTCATTGAAAAGGAAAACCTCTCCAGATTAAAATGATACCTAGATAACTTAAAATGCATTACAAATATGAAAATATAAAGAAAATGAGGGCCATGTGTGAAACTATAATTTCCACTGGAGTTACAAATCTCCTCTCTTATTATTCATCTAAGTAAGGGACTATTTATAAAAGGGGCTTCATTCTCACTGCCTTCAAGATGATCATAATATTTTCATTTTCATGGTTTCATATTTTAGTCTCAAATTTGTGTTGGGTGTCAGGTTTTATATTAAGTATAGTGGGTAAGTGAACAGTGCAGAATACAGCATAACTGGAACTAGTACATATATCTGCTGCAAAACACTCACCCAAAGGACATATATGAGTGCCAGAAAAGATTTGCCAATCCATCAACTGTTGTCCTTTACTGTTCAATATATATTGTAACAAGAGTCTCTTCAAAGGACTGACACGAAACTGAGCAAAAAGTAATTTTCAGGAAGTCAAGATTAGTGATGAAATTGCTATGATTCAAAGTAAATAACTGAATCAGTGAAAACCATAATAAAATTATATATTTCAAGAATTGTGTGTATGTATGTGTGTGTATTGACATTTTGTTTTCCCTCTAAGTGGCTTTTGTTCTATGGATCTTTTGTTCTGCTATGGTCAAGAGTTCTGTCCTGGGATTGGGTGGGGGTGTTCTGGGGGCTTTTCTCCATTCCCCATATATGGTCACTTAGGCAGAACTCTCAGACTAACTTTTAGACATGTTTTTCAATATAAATGCTCTAGTAGCATCCAAAAAACATCCACTGACCTGAGTCCAGAACAAAGAACACAAATTCCAAAAGCCTTTCTAAACAAAGTTAAAGTCTAATCTGCCAACCATAAAATATTAATATAAAATTTTTCGGTTACAAATTATAACAGAATCTTATACATTTTCCTGGGACATTCACATCTGTAGTCAAGTGTTGGAGTATTGCTAGGTGTATGGGGTTCACATTAGTCCACATGTGTGAATGACTCAAATAACCACATTCATACTACATTACATGTATTTTGTGGTCACACTAGTACACATGTGGATGACTCAAGTACCACAAGTACCAGCCTTAAGGATAAACCAGAAAAAGAAACAAGACCTGGAATTGTATATCCTTGGTCAACACACCAACCTACAGTAGAGATTTCTATCACTGAAAATGCCTAGGAGCTATTCTTATTGGTCTGGTAAAGAATTTGACAAGCTAAAAATACCACTGATCTACAGCAATATTACTGTATGGGACTGGTTGTTGAAGAAGTTTATTATACTTGCAACAGAGCATGTAACAGCTTCTTAAAGTGGCAGTTGCCCCAGGAAAATGGTGTAATTTCAAAAGAGAAAATGTATGCTCCTGTTTAGACCTGGAATATGGCTGTTAAAATTAAAATTATTTTTTTTATTTTTTGCAACAAATTTCACTTTGAAATGATATAAAATATGATTTAATTTAATGATTTAAAGGAAAGTATTGAAATGCATACTGCAATTAGTATGTATTTGACAGGTGTAACAGAAATGCAATTTAGGTTTTATCAGCAACAGAATATTTTGGCAGATACTTAAAAAAAGGAGTTTGCCCTTGAAAATATCCCAAAATTTGTCAAACCATATAAGTAGACAGTAAATTATATTTTATACATTTTAAAGACATTAAACTGAAAATGTTACACTAGATAAACATTTAAGAGTGTTTATCAAAATAAGTTATGGTTCAATAATATCACTAATGTTACCAAAATGTCATTTGTGTGCTGGGCTCAGGATGGACACAGTGCAGGTTCAGATCATACCAACCTGGGTCAGATACCATGGAGTGTCCATGAGTAAGTCACTTTACTCCAATTGCCTTGGCTCTAAATAACCCATTGGTGTTGCTGAACCATGAAGCACCAAACCAAACTAAACCAAAAATATGTCTAAGATTATCTAATTACAGTACTATTAAAAAATCTGAGAGTATGAAACTGTCCAGCACAGATAATACTTTACAAGGGTTATATTCGACTGTGTTTGATATACAGTATTTTGTAACAGCATATTTAATTAATCAAGGGCAACAGGTACAATTAGTTTGTAACTGTATCTTCAACATAAAAGAATTTATTATTTATACCACTTTAAAATAATACCAAATATTTTTTACTCAAAAAATATGGGGAAAAAATCAATAAAACAACAATTGGCAGACTTTAAGCTTATGTGTACCTTGTTTCAGTATGTGTAATTTTCACTTTTTATACTATTTTTAATATTTTCAGAAGGAAATGCACATTTTAATGTAGAAAAAAAATAACTTACTTTTGTTCTAGGTCAACCTGCCAATGTACTTGTGAAATAAAGAATTTGTTGAACTTGAACTACATTCTTACAATCCTTTTTTTCTTTTTTATGTTAATAGACTTGTTTCATTTCAAATCACTACACATTTTGTTAGGTGACTCAGCTGGAAATAAGCATATGCTATTAGTAATTATGCTATTAGTAATATGTTCATCCACTTTCTCCTTAAAACTTTCAAGCATTACTGTAATGTTGATAACCTATCATAAAAAATTAATTTCATCAATCTGCAATCATTTAGTTTTTGTCAGAAAACAAAAACTCTTTTATTCATTTTTAATCACATCATTTAAAACTTTTTTTTGATTATAGGCAATAAATGCTTCACTGGCTCAGCATGGTGTTTCAAGGTAACAAGCTATGATGTGTGAAGCATAAAAAAAACAAGTCTAGGTCAGGTATTTGTATCTACAGCCCACAACCTGTTTTTAAAGATCACTGGTTGAGCACATGCCCTTGAGAAAATTACATGTGCCTCATTTTTGGTAAATTTGCAATTCATTTACTTTTCTTTGGAAAATATACTTGGTTCTTTGCTTTATTTCTGATCTGAAATCAGAGTGTTTGATACTCCTTTGTGACTACTAGTACTCAATGGTTCACTGAGTCATTGTGGTATTTTCAAAAGTAGTCTGCATTAATATAATTACAATGCCATGTCTGGGTAAATTTTAAATTCAAACAAGGAGATATATTTCATAGTTGTCCTGCTACTCCAAATAAATATAACTACTGGACCTGAACTTTCACAAAGCATCAGGTGTTCAATCTTCATCGACCATGAATGAACAGTCAGACAAAATATCAACAAGGGCCATTTTAAAAACTAGTAATGAAAGATACACAAGCTAACCATCCTACAAGTATTAAGCATGCACAAAAACAGGAAAACTTGTTATACTGTAAACCATTTAAATGTTAGGTAAGAAATGATAACTATTGCAATATAAAAAATGGTCGACTGTCATTTCACCACAAAATTGGAGTGAAGCATAAAGATTTTTAAATTTAAGACATCACCACACATCAAGTGAGAACCAAGCATCTGACATGATGAAGAGTTGAGAAACAGGGTGCATAATACATTTGTCCTCATTCTATACACAAATATTATATACCCTGGATAGTCCTTAAAAGTGAAATTTGCATTTTGAAAAATAATGTGCTGACATATAAAATTTCACTTTAAATGATCGCAAACAAAAAACTTGATTTAATGAAGGCAAATGTGTATAATTTATTCAGCCAAGACATTATCCCACCACAATTTTACACCTGATGTCACACCAGCCCCCAAGACTTTTATGTAATCAAATCCTTTTCTTAAAATCTTTTATAAAGAAAAAAAACATCATATATATAAATGATACAGCCATTTTTATTTCCATGACCAATATTTAAATGGTTGAAGAGTAATGCTAAATGAGTTATGGCAGAAGTCAGCTGAACAAAGACTTAATTTTCATTAACAAAACAAATATGGCTGATGCGCTTCCCAAATGTGATCAGACATGTAGTTATAAAATATGTAATGCAAGTAACCAGTACTGCAGTCTGAGTATTGCACATGGGTGTATTTCAATATGGGCTGCTGACATTGTGACAAATTCTTGAAAATTTGGCCTCAGGTTGACTAACTTTGAAACAATATTAGCATTATCTGCAGACACTTAAATCTAAATAAAAGTATTTGTACTTAAATTTTGAATACATGAAAATTTCAACAGCATAGTCCTCTGCAAGTTTATTTGCTGTGAACTGTTCCATATCTAATATCCATTTTAACAAAACAAGTATGTCACATGGTGAGTGGGCTATCTATCAAACTTTAAGTGACTGTAATGAAATTAGGTATAGCCATATTGATTAGATCTTTTAATAACAAGTAGATAAAAACAACTTGCTAATCAACCACTGGTGCCTTCTGATCATTTTGTTTAGAAGACTAATTAAATGTGCATATGCTTTGAACCTAAGTTTATTCCACTGTATTTGAAATCCTTATACAATGTTTGGTATACTTGCATTTTACTATATACCATATTCAGCAAAAAATGTGGGGGTTAATTTGTTTGTTGTTAGAGTTCCATGTTAATCATAATAAATCTTCATTAAAGTTGGCAATTTTCTGTCTGATATGTTTTCTATTTTATTCAAATAAAAAATGTACCCTTCCAATGGCAACTTTACATAATTTCTTTGATGTCAAACTAAGGCTACAGATAAACCTGATTATAGTGAGACTGAAAGACAAAAAGTGCATTTATGATAAAGACTTTTAATATAGCTTTAACAATTTGAGTCTTATTGTTACAATCTGCAGACTGTGGCAGTTTATAGTATGTCTAGCACTGGGGCATCATGACACAATCATTTAGCAACTTGTCCCATTGAGTCACATTATCCTGACACCAGGCCAACTAGTCCTAACAAAAACCTCTTAATGCTGTGTGCCAAGCAAGGCAGCTGCTAGTACCATTTTTAAAAGTCCTTGTTATAATAATAATAATAATAATAATAATAATAATAATAATAATAATAATAATAATAATAATAATAATGAGGACTTTATATAGCACCTAATCTTCAAAAGCTCTAAGCGCTTTACATTTGACAATGCTTAAAAAGAATTTTAAAAAACAACATATATAATGAAATGATTACAAAAATTAAAAACAAACAGGCAACAAACTAAAATAAAAGCATTGCTTCAGTTTTCAATGTGATTAGAACATTTATTCTGCTGCAAAACTTTCCTGTTTGCAATAAAAAATATTTGTATGAAGGACTCGTGTCAATCCCAAATAAAAAATTTGCATCCAGATATGTGTAAGTAAGCATTTTGAGATCTCTGCACTAAACCACAGGAAGCAATGGCAAGTCTTTCACACCCCAACACAAAGGCTCAACCCCAGACAAGTCCACATGGACAGAGGTGAGATGACAGTGTTCAGTAAAGGTGAGTGCTTTGCTCCACTTGGCAACCCAGGGGTCCTGATGCTGGGATCTGAATATTTGGGGAAACAACAACACCTTATACTGTTGTTGTTGTTGTTGTTGTTGTTGTTGTTGTTGTGGGCTTAACACCATTTTACAGCACATGATGGGCTATACCTGGCAGCCAGTATTAATGGTGGTAGAAGAATCTGACCCAAGATAAGCTACTGGTAAGCTTTCTCACATATCCACATTCACCAAATTAGACTATTCACCAAATTACACTGACTGAGGTGAGATAGCAGTGATCTGTAACTGTAATGTAACAAAGAAATTTTAGACCACTCTGCCACTTGGAGTCCCCATGTTATACAGTAAAACAAGATTATCAAAAACAAAGAACTTCAAATTTGTTTATGGGTCAGTAGGTAGCATAACCATGTTACAAACTAGAAAGCACACTCAAAAGTTTCACTAAGTTCCCTTTTATATTATTTTTTTACTGCACCAGTAAAAAAAACAGGTGGTACTTGTCACAGTGAATGATTTTAATTTTCTATCAATATAACCACTGAAAGTACTGTACAGCAGGCATTCTAAAGACAATGATGGTAGTGGAGTATCAAGTGAAATAATAATAATAATAATAATAATAATAATAATAATAATAATAATAATAATAATAATAATAATAGTAACAGTAATATTATTATTATTATTATTATTATTAAAAAATATGTGAAAAGTAAGAAATTAAGTGACAAAATTTCAACATTAAATTCATGAAATTAATCAAAATTCTTATATAGCTGACTATTAAGTACATTAAATAATGATTTATGATATTCTTATGTTATATTACTTGGCAGATTTATAGTTTACCCCATGCAACAACCACCCCCCATAAACAGTTTAAAGTCTAGAAAACATCTTTTATGAATTTAAAGGGATGACAGGGTTCATTAACTAGGCACTTTACTTCTGGTCCAATGACCCACACTAAATAAAACTCACAAGTTTAATAATACAAACATAATGCCCCTTCCTCACAAAGTCTGATGACATTTCATTCATAAATTCATATATTTCATCTTTATATACCTATGTTGTATACTAAATGCATTAATTAATTAATTAACTAAATGCATTAATTAATTAATATTTATGATATTCTTATATTCCAAGGCAAATTTATAGCTAACCCCAACCCCCATATATTGTAATTGTGTATACCAGGTCTAGAACACTAAGTTTATGAATCTGACCTAATGCCAGAGTCCATTAACTTGTTTTATGCTTCTGGTCTAAGAATCTATACTAAAACAAATATACCCTTAATTGGGCCCCCCTATAAGACTGATAACAATTGCTATCAAAGTTTGTCATTTCTGACACCTTATTATGCTTTTTATCAATGAAACTGTTAAACAGTAATTGTATTCAACATGAGTTAATAACTTGCATTACATCTCCCACCCACCAACCCCAACCACACAGTCTGAAATAACAAATAACAAACAAGCATAAAAATCAAACAATTGCAATGTCCAGTCATAGTTTATTAGTTCAGTTTCTCTTCAGATAATAGTTATTTGTGTAAAAGTCTTTCATATTTCTGTAGCACATTATAAGCAAACACATTTCATACAACTTTAAAAAAAATCCAAACCTTTTTATCCAAATGACAGCTAGTCATGAAATTCATACTTTCCACATTTTTGTTTTATTTCTTCCTCAAGCACATCCAAAAGTCAAAGAATTTCATGATGCATAAATGAGGTGCCAGGGGTTAATAAGTTATTGGTTCATTTTCCTTTTAGTAAGCTGCATTTGAACTATTAAGTCTTACTCTAGTTACAGGAAAAAAGCAAACCAACAAATTACACATAAATCATTACAAAAACTGCAACAACTCCCTGTGTAATCCAAATAACATCATTAGTCTGATGCTTAAAAGTACATCTGCAATATCATAATGTCTTTATTTTACTTTTTCCAAAAGCACATTTCTGGCATATAGGATGAAGACACTCACATGGTGCTGATATGAGTGGGATGGCCAGACTAATAGCAACAAGCTGGGGAAAATATCCCCTCCCTCTTGAATCAGTAGCAAACTAATTTCTGCCAGCCCCTTTTCTTTGTCTTGTTGTTGTTGTTGTGGGGCTTAACGCCATTTTTCAGCACATGATAGGCTATACATGGCAGCCAGTATTAATGGTAGAGGAAGAAACCTGAAAAATCTGCAGAAAGAACCACTGACCCACGAGAAGTTACTGGCAAGCTTTCTCACATATCCACATTTGATGAATCTTAGATGAATCTTAAGACTCAAACTCATGCAGACAGAGGTGAAATGGCAGTGATCCCGTAACTTGAGAGAGCTTTAGACCACTCAGCCACTCAAGGCCCCCTTTATGTCTTGAAATGTAGTGTTTAAAGCAGAGGAAAGATACCCTGGTTTCCTCAGGGATAGTCAAAGGATTTTCCCCATTCCAGATGTTCAATGATCCTCTCTAAAGATTCTTAATAAGTTCTTATTTCTTCATTGCCTTGAGGCAACTTTGTGGGATGCAGGATCATAGAGGTCTTTCAAGATTGGCATACCACATAGAATTTTTTTTTCATCTCTGAATTAATACATGCTACAAACTCTTTACAGAGGTTCTTTACATACTATTTGGTTGTTGTTGTTGTTGTTGGGCTTAACGCCATTTTTCAGCACATGATAGGCTAAACATGGAGGCCAGTATTAATGGTGGAGGAAGAAACCGGAAATCCATGGAAATAACCACTGACCCATGAGAAATTACTGGCAAGCTTTCTCACAAGTCCACATTCGACAAATCTTAGACTTGAATCCACGAAGAGAGAAGTGAAATGGCAGTAATCGGTAATGGAAAGGTAATGGAGATCGGGTTAGACCACTCAGCCACTCTGGGCCCCCATACTATTTGTTATCCTGATGATATTCTTTGGGTTGTACACTTTGGTATGGTATTTTCCTGACATGCCAAGCTTATTATTTAATTTAGTCACACATGGTGTGTACACATCAACACTGCAGACATGATCTTTGAGTGCTTACTAAGTAGCATCAAGCATTATGAAGCATATGCTCTACCTAATCTATGTCCATGACCTTCTGAATACTGCATCTGGTTATATTTTGTATTTCTGTTCTTCAGATAAGATGCCTTTTGATTCTGCAACATTTGCACATTCATTCTGAGCTGCCTCTTACTCAAGTGCTTGAACTAAAAATCATGAACAGCTTTTAATGGCTTGCAAAAAGCTTCTTGTTGAGAAAGCCATCTTATCTGGATAGCATATATGCCAAGTTTTCTGGAAACAAATGAGGGATATTTTGGTCCAAATTAGGGAAATCAGAGTAACAACTACTCTTCTCTTAAGTTTAAGCTCAAAAGTGCAGATTGTATCACAACTAAGTAAAATAACTATAATGAATAATAGTTACTGAACTTCATTAATTTTGTTTTATGCTAATTTATAAATCTCACAAAAAATATTTAAGAATCTTCACAAGAATCACTGTGGTTAAAAAAATAATGACACTGGAAACTCAAACACTCAAACTTAGTTTTTTTCAACATGTATTGGTTGTTTCTCAGTCTTGTAGAGAAGCTGACTTTAGCAGTGATCCACAAAATCATTTGAAGGTCTGAGCTGAAAACACTTTGCATTTAACTTTCATCATATTAGTGATGACAGTTTTCCACAGTGGTCTGTCTGAATCTTCCTCAGCATGCTGAAACAGCACTCAGGGTCTGCATTACTGTGTGGTAAGCTGAGTGCTGCCATAGAGAGCTTCACTAGATTTGGGAATCTGGGTTTCTTCAAGGGTGTGGAAACTATACTCATGTCTATCCAGAAGACACCCAAATGGTGTTTCTCCCAGGGTGACATTGGGCAGGTCTAAGGCCGAGGAGAGAAGTTCCAGAACTCATCTTCAAGTTGACACTGTCAGTTGCTGTAACCAGTCTGTCACTCTGCTGAAGCACAGCTTCTACTGAAATATACTGTCTCCTGTCATAATTTCCATCAAATCCATTAGCGAAGTTTTGACATGGCACCAGAATTATTTAAATAACCCCAGAAGTTGTATGAATGTGCATCAAATTTTATGTGCTTGGTGATTCGCCTCCAGTGGAGCACTTTATGTACTGAACAACGATATTCAAATTGTGATGTGTCCCCTTCCAATGCCATATTGCTCCATATGAACAAAAGTAATTCAAAATATAATTCTCAATGCATAGGAATTACATCTGAGGTTTATTTCTCCAACTAACCAAAAGGTGAAGAACATTTTGATTGTAATAAAATGATTGATGGATTACAGTAGTTGTGAACAATGTATTGAATGTTGTTTAAGCTGGAGATACCAATTTTATTTCTGGGTGATCTTGTCTGCAAATCAGTAGATCAAAAGATGGTGTCAATAATCAAAAGAATCCCACCCAGACAATTCAGGATACTTGGCATGTATGGGATAGGTTTATTTATCTGCCAAGTGTCTCTTATTTTCTGATATACATATGACCTTAACATGAAAAGAAGTTGTAGATGGAGAGCAAAACAGACTGGTACTTTATCACATAGGCTGTACTTGCAGCAGACCAATAGGCTATCAAGGCTAATGTATGAGATATTCACCAAACACAGGCCATTCTATTGTTCTTTTCTTTTAGTTGCTCAGAGACTGCAGATTTTGAGTCCACCATGACCCCACCAGAACATTAACCCCATTAAATCCCAAACCAATAGTTATTTATGTTACAGTCATGAATATCCATCACAGCTTTCCCAGCACATTCACATCATTTATTTTCCACAGGAAAACCTAAATGAATTATCCAAAAGATCCCAAATGATTAATGCAATCTGAACCTTTTGGCAACTAAAGATGCTACAGATTACATTAAAGACATGATACCATGCTTCTTATATATCAGGGTCTCACTCTGCAGGGCTGAGCAACTACTGTCATTCTAAAACAATAAATAATTATAGGTTACTGCATTTGAATGAGAAAATATAAACAAGTTATTTTGGATGGATGCTGCATGACATTTTGAAGTGAAGTACCATCCAACAAAATGAGTTCTTATTTTCCCATACAAATTCAAAAACCTTTATATTATATATTATATATACTATATTATATACTCATTTTCTTATTCTGCCTAAATCTTAATTATATATTAAAAAATACAATACGATCAGTAATTGAATTTATGCTGAATTAAAAAAAACCCACACAACTTCAGATTTATCAACACATCAAAATTTGACTTTATCATGCACTCATTATCACTTTCAAAAGCAGCTATCGTTTGATCTAATTAAAATTGAAATTTTGAGTCATATTGTGAATGAATGTGCATTGCAACAATATTTTCTTTGGTCTAGAATGAAGGGATTTTGGTATTTTTTGTCAATTCTACTAAATTTTGTGATTATGGACTGGATTTATCTATCAATTCCACATGTAGCGAGAGACGCATCCTGACTCATCTGCATGTGTTTCTGTTCTGCCAATGAATGTTTGCCATCATAATTTGGGGGAAAATATGAACTCTTTCAATTGCAATTATCAAAAAGATGATGCTATGTTTTCATTTAAGTTTGGGTAGGGGAAGAAGGATAATATTGTACTTGGAATGTAGTCAAAATTACAGTACAATTTCAAAGTGTGCAATCAACCTTTAGAACCCATGACAAGGCTCGTGTAATATGGAATTGAAGAAAAAAGAAAGTATGTTTTGAGGAAATTAAAGATAAAAAACTGTAAATATGTTTTATGCCATTCTTACATCCAGCTAAAGAAGAACATGTTTATGCCTGGTCACTTGCGCAAAGCTATGTTATGACCTGTAACATGTATGTCTTTCGCTAGCCTATATCCAAAATGTTGCATCAAAGTTAACATATAAAACTGCACAGCAGCTTGTTTGTGACAATCCATTCAGTCCATGGAAATAAATCTTCATCATCTTCGTTTATTGGCTCTTAGGCCCTTCTTATTCTATGAAAACCTTCATTTGCCATTTTTGCTATGAATTTAGTACTTTCACTTATAAAATGGAATGTATCTGATATATATACAATAGTCATTGCCCTCAGTATCACTTTTATGCTATTTTTATATAACCAAGAGGGCACTGGTCATAATCTGAAGAATTCCATTTATGAAAAGTAACTAACATTTCTTGTAAATTTATAACTATTTAAATGATCAGAATGATATTTTCAATACTGTCTCTCATATTTATTGTGGACACTGTGAATATTGCATTCATTCCTTTGCCTGTTTAAAAGTTTCATTTGTGACTCAGTAAACTCTTGTTCACCTTATCATCTCTACTTTCAAATAGACAAAACAGCTGTTTTAGTTCATCCACAAATCTAATAAACTGAACCTAAAGTCTACTACTTGAGTATACATGGTTTATTAAAAAAGTAGTTCCTACTACACTATACTATTTATATTTACATGCGTGCAATATCAAGGTGTTCAGTATTGTAGAATATTAAACAATTTTGACAATGTAAAGTTAATAGAGAAAAAAATGAGTATATAATACAAATATCTTTTTTTACAATCATGCATTTCATCTTTTGGTAAAAAAACAAAAAAACAAGTTTACTGTGTTGTAGAACCAATGTAATTCTCTTCGATTACAGTAACACAACTTGACATGCATTTTAAAGGAAGAAAACTAATTTTGGAACCAAAGAAGTGAACTGTTCAATTTTTCATCTTGTGATTTACTTGGATCTTGAGAAATAACAGCTGGCATGCACATACACATGTAAACACTGACACATGCTAGCAGATACATAGTGGTAATGAAGTGGGGGAAAGAGTCATTGATAGATTTTACCTGAAGTTCGATTAAGCCTATAAAGTGTCAGTTAGGAATGTTTTCTCTGCACATGTGCATCATTTTCATTATGGGTGCCATGAAGCTAGCATCTACCTACTCCTTGCATTTTTCTCTGCCAGTTTCCAGACATTTTTGGTTAAAGAATGCCTTGGGCAAGAATGTATTCTCCATATACCTCCTCATGAACAAGGGAAGATTTTTTTTAACATTCTTAGACACATTCAATAAAAGATTCTTCACTTTTGCAGTCTTCACATTTACTTGAACATAAGCAGGTCATCGCAACAGATATGATGTCTTCCAAACAAGGAAATTCTTTCCTCCATTTTTTTTAAATACACATCACAGCTACTTTCATGTGTTCTTTATTCGCTTTCTTAAAAGATTTTTCTGAAAACTGTGATTTTGTTTCAATATCAATCGACATTGGAACATGTTACACAATGACAGTAAGACATCACACCCAAAAATATAAATATCAGGTAAAGTGTCTAACAGTGTAGGAGTAACTACAATGGTCATTTAAAATAAATTTATTTATTACTAGTGAACAACCCAATATTATCTAGAATAGTCTACTTCCGTAAAAACTGTCATCTTTCAATATCTGCAATGTCTACTTTTAACATTTCTAAAATAAATTGATCAAATAAATGAGAAACTTTTGTTTACATGTGTTCAAAGATCCGTACATCCAAACTTTAAAAATTGAGATTTTCAACGACGGCGAACTATAGCATATCTTTTGCTTCAAAACAAAGACTAACTTTTGCGACGTGTTGCTGATGAAACTCCCATGTCATCGAAACGCCAATAGTTGACAGTATTTGGGATTCCTAGCAACAATCGCGTCAGAACATAATGAAATTATGTTTTGAGCATTTTTTAAAAATCCTTGATGACTTTTTTTAAAACGAAAAAATCGGCAGGGGTACAAACAAACGAGATGGTGTTAGAATACCACAGGTTTTGACACTGTAAATGACTGTTCCACCATCAACGTTAATATGGAAAAAAGCGGAGACTTGTTAGTCTAATGAAATTCGATACATACGTGCAAAACGCAGGAAATCATATGTTGCTGATATTACATCTTTAAGTTTTAAGTAATATTCATATAGCAGTACTTTCATTTCACTATCACCGCAAATGTGTTACGTACAAAAAATAAATAGAACCGATTAGTCATCAACCTGATCAAGATAGGACTCCCACACAAATATAGAAACTAATCTCACCTGCTTTGAATATTTGTCTGCGTAGCCATAATCACTGGTAACGTTTACGAATGAAAAGCACTGAATCCAAAAAGGAGAAAGTCATGCATTAGCAGAATTTGACCAGACTAAATATTTTCTCACATCCGAAATAACTCCATTATTTGAATTTATACATTAAATAGTTTACCGACCGACCCATATTTACTACTTCCCATTGACTGGTTTATGTAAGTAATAACGCCCAGCTTAAGAAAACAAATACAAACCCAGTCTCAGCGAAGTAACTCATGACGTCATGTTCAAGGAGTGTAACAGACAGCTAACGCCATAGATATTTGCACAATGAATGAACATTCATACCGACCTTTCTACTCGGCTCAGTCAACAAATTGTAAAGTGTTAAATGACGTTAGGCAAGTATCCGTTAAATAATAATAATAATAATAATAATAATAATAATAATAATAATAATAATAATAATAATAATAATAATAATGCTGTAACCTGATTACAAGGCATATATGAGGCAATCATAAAGTCAGGGTTGGGTCGAATAATTTCATTTTCTTTTTAAAAAGTGCTCTTGAGTCTCAATACATTAAAATACCCTGTTTTCGATGTGCATTAGCGTACTTTTTTAAGACCGACTTCCAATTAAGCCCCACCCAACCACCCAGCCACTCACAACCTACGACCACCAAATTGTGAATAATGAACAAAGATTATACAGCTGATTGCATCCATCGAATACTTTAAATTGCAATAACAATCAAATATATAATTTGAATATATATATATATATATATATATATATATATATATATATATATATATATATATATATATATATATATATATATAATTTTAGTTTGTGATAAATAAACAACTTGATCTGTTGTACAAAAATGCTTTGTAATGCACCCTTTTTGAAAGAAACGTGGTAGTTGCGACAAGGTTTTTTAAATATCTAATAATGTATGCTGATGACAATGATGAGAAACAGCCGTTTTAAAGAGGTTGGGGGCCCTAGGCACAAACACTAAACTGCTAACACAACCGACACTAAAATTTTCTTTTGGGGCTGCCGGGGGAGGGGGATATCTCTGCCTATGCCTTAAAGCGGCACTGATGAGAACAACAATAGGATGATAACGATGAAGACGAATATAATGACGCTGGTGACGGCATAATTAATGACAACGACGATGACGATTATCACGAAGACGGTTGCTGTGTCGATGACAGAAACGACAATTATGATGATGATCATGCCTTCCATACCGGCTTGAAATCCTTTAATGACAACATATTGCAGAAGGAAGAAGAGAAGGGTCCCGGTAGTGGCGGTGGCGGTAGTAGTAATGATAGTTGACATTTTAAAACCTAAATGGAATTCTAGGCCAAAACCCAAACTACTTCTAAAATTCTGACATTTTTTGATCACCTCAGAGACCCCCTCTTTCTCAAAAAACTCACTTCTCCAAATTTTTATCTCAGAAAATGATGAAAATTTTGAACCTCCAAAGAGGATTATAGACAAGAACCATCACCCTCTCCCTAAATTTTGGAGAGATGAGGTTGGACAGTTGATCCATTGACATTTATTGACAATACAGTTGATGAATGATATTTCTAAAGCTGTACAAAATTAAATATATACTACTGTTTTAACTCATATTTTATGATAATCTTTTTCATATCTGCTGTCATTGGCATAATAGACCATTTCATGGAGACTTCGGCGAACTTCGTAATTTGCTCGGAATTTCGATCACGTGGCGGTTGGTTAACTGACCGCAATATCCAATCGATAGCTGGTAGGCAAATAGTCTGGTCCCCTGCTCAGTATGCTCCTTAGTATAGTATAGCGGAGTGGATCACAGAGAGCAATCTAAGCAGGGGACCAGACTAGTGGTCAAAACAAGGCGGACAATTCAGCATTAGCATCAACTGTTCCAACTACTTCAGCTTCGTTTATAGAGTTGAAAAATGCCTATTCAACAGTGATGATGCCACAGATATTGACGAAATTTAATATTGGAACCATCCTGTCTTGTTTTCTGGATTTTATAGCCATATGAGATAGTAGCTATGGGCTGTTTACATCTGGACATATACATGCGAGTATGAAAACGGTGTCGATGTTACAAATTTAATCCCTTTTTTTACCATAACACCGTATTTCATAGATTAAGTTTCGTTTACAAATAAAATGAATTTTTCGTATTATCCGCAGTATAACAAACCTGGAATATTTTTCGACAGTAAAGCTGCAGAAGTCCCAGGCATTTAGCGGGCAGGTAGCGGGCATTTCTTAATTTGTTTTAATCTGATAGGTCTAAACAACAATGTATGCCATTTTGTTATGTACAGATGCCTACCAGCGTTTGATTGGCTGGAATATAAAATGACTCGAGAGTTTTTCGGATGATTACCGAGCAACTCGGTTAAATTCGGTATGAAATGGGCTATATCTGTTAGCATATTGTCAATATTACGAAACTCTCGTATCAAATCGTCCATATCATATTTTATACCACGCAAATAAGATCGTATCTGGCTCAGTATTTTTTTTATAAGTAATACTTGCTGTTTTACAAGCATTTTTTCAGTCGCAAGTCGAGGCTCAGTTTTTTTTTTTTTTACACGCTGTTGCAAGAGAAACACCAACGCCGGATATTATTAACAAAAACGGATTTAATGATGCTCCACTTGAAATCATACCAGAGGTAGTCATTATCAGTGGTAAATATGCTATTACTCGAAGTATTTTTATATAGTATTTGTAACATTTTTCATACACCAAAGTTTTTTTATGATAATATCTTTAATATTGCATTAGTGCGTGCGTCCACATCTTGTAATATAATTAAAACCAACTATACTTTTTTCCCTATATAATATATGTTTACAAATCGTATGCAATATTAAAAGTTCTAGTAACAACAACTGAATAAAGGCATTTGCGTAACTCATCATTGTCAGCTATAACAGCCCGGTAATAGTTGTAAACATCTGACGAAGTCCACGCTCAGTACCTGTATCAGATTCTAGCTGTTAGTAGGGACAGTTGGCCAGAACATGTATCCCAGCATTCTGGATATTTGATATCAGAAACTGTCATCAGGTTCAGTCATGTTGTTTATCTTCTCAAGGCTGGGGGTGTTAATTAATTAAAAATTCCTTATCTCTAAGCCTTACAAAAACAAGAACATAGTGGGAGATCATGCAGTTTTATAGTTGGGCTTAATACTGTAAGCAACACTGGTTTTGGCTTTAGCTTTGTTTTACATTAAAGTTGTAGGACCCTTTTTTGGTGTTTGTGTGTCCTCTGAACCCGAATGTAACAATCATCATAGTACTGGTTGATTTGACATAGACAGGTTTCCTGTCATTATATCACCAGTTTTTTATATATCCCGATAAATCAATATTGCCATGTTTGTTATTGTACCAATGCATCTTCTAATGATGTTCCGAATTTTGAATAATAGTTCACTATTTATTCATCGTCTGATAATAATTTATATAACGTAAAATTGTATAATAATGATGGCAAAATCGTCGATATTAAACTTTGATACAATGCGATTGGTGAAGCATAAACATAGCAATGAACTTCCATATTGCCATTATATTATGGTTCGAAGAACTGGGTCGGAGAAAAACAAACATGCTTATGAACTTACTTTTCAGAGATAATTTTGACTACGATCGTATTTATATTTACACAATTAATCCACAATAAGATAAGTATGAGCTACATAGCAAATATAATGAAAAACGTCGTGATGATCGTGCGGCTGGTGAGGATTTTTTTAATTATCAAACAACTAGAACTTGCTCTAGTTAATAATTTAATTCGTCTGAACATAAGATATTATTTTTTTTAAAAAAAAGAAAACCCACTAGTCAACGAGGAAATTAATAAATAAGATCATATTTTTCATTATCACGTAATTAAAAAAAATTATTTTGTTATCTCGCTCAGGGCTTTTAAATTGTTGACATATTTATTCGGCGAAATATTGATTGTTTTATATTATTTATAGGACTTGACAACGTTAACGTTTGAAATATCGCGAACGAAGAATGTATCAATGCAACAAGAAATAAATTTATTGAATTATATTATAAAAGCACCCGCAAATCAATATGACTTTTTCTATTTGATAAATTAGCAAATAATGCGAGTAAAATGTTTTGCTTTTGTACTGAAAATTATCTGCAATAAGTTATTGTTTTCGATAGTCTTAAGTTTATAAAATTTATGTAATAAAATGGAAATACAAAGTACAGAAAATATAAATGTTGGTAAAAAAACTTATAAACAATTACGCAAAAACCCATTCATACGGAATATTGATTATTTCTCTGTTGCAGAGTCTCTTTATCTAATGTATATATATATATATATATATATATATATATATATATATATATATATATATATATATATATATATATATATATATATATATATATATATATACACACACACACACAGCGGCTTTATTCATTCACCCCACTCGTGGACAATAATTGACTCGTATCCTTGGCAACGGTTATTCTATTTATAGCCTCTGTGTTCAGCGAACATTAGGATTTCATTTTTCTGTACAGATTTAAATAGAAATATCTTTTATTAAAACAAAATCATGTATTTTCTAGATTTCCTTATAATAACGCTTTCAGAATCAGAAAATGTAATGCAAAGTCTCGTTTTTTCAGAAACAGAATATGTAATACTATTTGGTAACTACATAAGTTTTTGAACATGTTCTTGCAACTGAATTTCATAGCTCAGTGTTAGAGTGTTAGATTCTCATACCGACGCCCTGGGTAAGATTCCCGTCACGAGCAAAGTCGACGAATATACTCCGGACGCCATTTTTAAAAGGGGGTCCAGAGAAATTTTCGTTATCCAACAAACAAATACACTCTACCACCATGTCAACACATGATGGGTGCATTTTTGCACTCCCCTGGTTTTGATTATATGAGAGAGTGTACAAAATTTGTTGGACATAGATAAGGCCCCCGATTTGTATGTGCCGTACTTGTAAATACGTTTCTGTGTTGTGTTTATATATATATATATATATATATATATATATATATATATATATATATATATATATATATATATATATATATATATATATATATATATATATATATATATATATATATATACGTTATTGAAAATATAATTGCTGTCAATCATCTTTCTTCAAAAAGTGGGTGTCAATCGCAACTTTATTCGTGAAAAATGAGCAACATCACGAAATACACACTTTTCGTGAAGACTACACCTTTATAACGGAGTGGGAGTGTGTGTGTGTATGTATGTGTGTTTGTGTTTGTGTGTGTGAGTGTGTTGCATATTAATTTTATGCTAGTCGGTAAATCTTGGGGGGGGGGGTTTCAAGAGAAATAGTCATCAAAATCCACTAGAGTAAATTATCAATTTTATATTTAAAAGGTTTTTTTTAATGGACTTTGATTACATTATGACCAAAGAATTTCATGTCAGACTGTCAATTAATTATTTGGTGCAGTGACGTTATGTAGACCACGTTCCAATCCCACTGTGAAATTAATTTTTTCCCGTATTTTGTCTTCCAAGCGTTCGCTTTCTTACACAGAAGCAAGTATAAATTTGCTTGTTTGGTTGAAAATCATTTTTCAGTGTATGATAGGCTACATACATGGTGGTTTGTATATTTGCTGGAGAAAAAACTCGGGAAGAACTACCGACCAACTGGCAAGCTTTCGTGCACACCCACGTTGGCCGCGACTTGAACTTAAGCAGACAGTGACATGTAAAGGCGAGCCCCATAGACCACTCGGATAATCATGTCACATTAATTAGCAAAGAGAATCATGTAATTGCTTTTCTTCGTACAATGACAGAGTAGAACGGTAAATAGCTCGCACTAGAAATCTAACAACCTTTATGAACAGGACGTGTAAATTTACTCCAGTAAAAGTATGTCCAACTACTGAATAAATCAAATCGGAAGGAGAACCCTTGTTGGAAATGTCAGAAGATGATATTTTGAAGACGTTGACTTTTGATACTATGACATCATACAGCAGCTTGTGTTTCCTTGACGGTCAACATCCTGGATGTATGTAATTTTGTGTAATTGTGTTGCATGTAAATTAATGTGCCCGAGTGCATACATATCTTAAACTTGACTGAAAAACCAGACTCTGATTTTTAGGTTCCACAGTTTATTGAGAGAGAAAAATTAATGGCGTTCAGCAGTAACAGATGTAATTTGCAACTTAAAAAATATTTACGAATTTAAATAATTTAAGCGATCATCTTAATCGATTAAACTTTCACAATGATGAATATCATACTAATAGAAACAACAAAACTTCGGACGATAACTAAAATCTCAATGTTGTCAGTTTGAATCAACTTCATTTCAACCATTACTATATGAAAAGTGAAGCCGCATATTTATAATAGTAAACAAAAATTTTTATATCACTATTTTACGTATTAAATTACATATCCAAAAAATTTCATTATATATATATATATATATATATATATATATATATATATATATATATATTTATATATATATATATATATATATATATATATATATATTTATATATATATATATATATATATATATATATATATATATATATATAAAGAGAGAGAGAGAGAGAGAGAGAGAGAGAGAGAGAGAGATTGGTGATCGAAACCGGGATAGTTCCCGATTTGGTAGTGACAACATGAAGCAAAAGAAAATCAAATTAGAAAAACTGATTTACGATGGATTAACAATGTTAGAACTATCGAGTGTTTCATGTAAGAATCTTTCTATTACGAGAAAGTGAAGAAGAAAAACCTAGTATGATGAAAGAAAATGCACGTTCTTACGACCAATAAAGATTGTGTATTTATGCTGATGCGGACAACTTCTATGACATGCGGACAACTTCTATGACATTTAATGACACCAGTGATGAATCGAAAGACGTGTTAAACATACAAATAAACAACGAGACAACGAGACACTGGTTCTCTTGAAAGACGAAATTAAAGGGAACACAACAAACAAAAAATTGCGATGTGGTTTAAGGTCAAAAGTATATTTGTTTCCGACTTGTCACGAAAAATAAATTATGCAAGGGAATGAAGACGTGTGATCACAAAAAAAACCTCAAAATTTTTGTGTGCATAATAAATGTCTGTATAACAATAGGGTAAACGTCCAAGAAATGAACTCGTGTAGGTTGTGTCATCTCGTGACGAAAAAGCGACTTATTAGTTCAGGATGATGTAAAATATATCATTAATAGTATGCTACCATTTATTTAAAACGAGTCATTTCAATAGTCAATTAAATTTAAAGCTATAAATAATGTCACAGCAGATAAGTATTTATATATGATTAAACGGATGTGCTTGAATGGGATAACCTCAGCAAAAATTATAAACGACATTACGATAAGCTCCAAACTGACTAAAGTCTTGAGCGTCTTCTCTGAAATTAGAGAAAGATACAAACATACAGGGAACATGTCAAAATGCTGGTGTGAAATGAGCGTTTGTTACAAAAACACGAGAGGGCTTGGTATAAAATTAAGTTTAAGTATCAACAAAGGTATTTTTTTAAAAAAATGAATAATCTCTACCAAACAGCTGATTATCTACTGCCTTTCATGATTTTAATAAAATTTGAAGACAAAATATATTTAATCAGATAGCGGGTATTGTGATGAAATTTGGAAAGAAACTGAATAAGATTTGCAGAGTACCGATATGCTTCAAATTTTCAAAGAAATGGATAGAATTGCGTCTGGCGAATTCATTTCAGCTGCATAAGGAATAATAAAATGGTTCGACCACACCATTATTGAGAAACTTCACGAGTCATTCAGAACAATGGCGAAGCCAAAAAAAGGAATTAACAAGCTAAAGGTTTATAAGATAGGTGAACAATAAAATAAAGCAAATCTTATTAAAATGATTTCATAGTTGCATCTTTCGCCATTCTCCCTTTGTATTATTTTTTTAAAACAACCAATTAATCGTTAATCAGTTAATTTAAGACTAATCAACATTCATGTAATGTCGATTATGTGCAGTATAGACCCCCTGTGTGGTAATTATGCGTTGATAACAACAGAAGGAAAAAACAGCTCACTGAGCTAAGAATTTTAGATATTGAAGAAAAAAAAAAGTAATACCCGAGGTAGTGGCGTCAGATCTATTACAGTCAATACTACTACTGTACAATATTATGAGCAAGGGATATAGACGTTTACATGGACAATTATATAATGCACTTCATTTAACTTGAAAAAATAATAAGGCGCCAATTATTTGAAGGAAAAAAGAACTTTAAAACTTCTACATAACTTAGAATTTAGGAGAGCGGGTAAACCCAAACTCACCATATCGGAGTTAAGGAGATCGTACCTTGATGAACCTGGGACTGATGGCTCCAAGTGTCAGTTTTGAAGTGTAGTCATTCTAGACAGTAAATATTGTGCAGTACAATTTTCATTGCTCTATTTTCATAAATTATCCCCACCAAAGTTGACGTCTAATTCATTCTATCAAGATATATTGGTGCAGTGAAATGCACACACAATTAATATATTTGATGTATGGCTTTGTTATGTATGTGACGTCAAATGCGTCAACACCATTGTACCATTAATTCAAGTATTTGGAAAGCAGGGCCAAGTCCACTAAAAAGATTGGTTTGGTCAATAAGAAGTCAGTTTACTTCCATGTTATGATAATCTAATTCATCGAAGATGTTGACAATATTATCATACACCCAGTTTGATTAAATTCAAATCTAATAATAAATACAGCCTTTAAGGTGTTAACTATTTCACATCAGAAATAAATGTGATTAAGTTCTATATTAGACTGGTTCCATTTTCATGTGTGATTTGCATCTTTAACGTAGTTTTAAAAAAAAAATTCAGTCACATCGATACGATGTCTGCAGTGTAGGGGTTTATAGTGATATCTAGTACTGGTCATCATGCATCAGACATGTAGCATGATGACCCACACAGTCACATTATCCTGACACCAGGCCTACCAGTTCTAACACTAACAACTTAATGCTGATGGCCAAGCGAGGTAATTTTTATAAGTCGTATTATGACTCGAGCGGGGTTTGAAACCCGGGACCTTCCACATCCAAGGCGGACGCTCCAACCACTTACGCCACCTGAGCGGTCCCCTTTTCGTTGTTATACGTTATGTGTATAGGCGCTGAGAACTAGGCTAGATATAGGTACTGGACCTTTCTTACAGTGTCAACTATTCAAAAGGGTCGCGTTATCGATTGAAAAAATATGTCCCAATATGAGGAAAACTTATTCATTAATATGTGACAATTTCTCCAATGACTTTTTTCATCCAGGATTACGACGACGTAATGTTCATTTATCAAATCACAAAATTATTGCAAAGTAGCAAAACTTAGACCATCTGATGACAGACCACTTGATTAATATGAGTTTATGTCCTAAACAGTTAAAAGCATTCGTGATTCTGAAAAATTACAGACACACACCGACACACATGTAAATGACCAATTCTTTTAGGTCGATCTCTGTTTCGTTGTTGTTAATTTATTTAGAACAATTAGTTAGACACATGTGCGATTAATGAGATTCATGGCGAATGGCCGCATTTTAAAAGCCGTAATGTGCGGACAGGTTCAGCCAAAGTCAAGAGTTATCGATATATAATTAAGGGCTTGATTTGTTTAAATTGACTAGAAAGGGGTCAAAATCTGATCGGTATGGAAAACCGTCATATCTGAAAGTTAAAAGAAATCAGTTAGATAATCAAGGTTGCCATACGAACTACATTGCTGTAACATTGTGGTTCGGGTGGGAAGTGTATTTCATTTAGATTGGTCACGCTGGAAAGGCGGCGTGGTTTCACACGGAAATCTTAAGTTTAAATGTGCAGGAGTGGACTTCGAACTTCAGTCTACACTTCTCAACAAGAGGGAAGAATAAAAGACCTGGAAGACTCAGAGAAGTTTCATGAGTAAATTTCTCGTTAAGAAAATTTAGCCCAAGGAGAAACGATTGTCTGAAGGATTTTACAGACACCAAGCTTGAAACACTAGGTATTTACATAAATCTCATGTACGTCGCTTATACTATGATTTTATTGCTTGTATGTGCATGCATTCGTTTGTTTGAGTCGTATATTAATTTTCTTGATATGGTATACTTGTGTTAAGTTTGTTTATTTGTGACCGCACGAATATATTTTTCTTTATATGTTCATTGACGGTTCGCTAAGTTATAGTCTCGATTGTTGGAGGGAATTATATATCCCGAATTGATGCTTATTCATTAGAAGGAATTATGTATCGTACATAACTGTGCTGAGTTAATTTATCTTAAATTGTTCAATGATTTTGTTATTTATATACATGGACGAATTGATGAAATGTTCATATTACGTAAGCCGTTGAAATTATCTGAACGAATGCATTATATGTAATGATAACTAATGTATGGTAAGGACTTTAATTCGTTCAAGTATAATGAGACTAATGAGGAATTAATGTTTCGTGTGGCGTAAATGGCCCTTTCGCGGACCATTAGTCTGGGAACTAAGTCCTCTGTTCTGTATAGATAGCCATTCTCTGTTTGAATCCGATAGAATTACATCTGACATCGAGTGGTGAGACTATTGACTTATTTCAGTATAATGGGATGGAAGATTTGGGTTGCTTTTTATATTCTTTACAAGGTGAAATAGTTTCGGGAAAAGACGTTTTACAACCCAGAGTGAAAAGCCAAAGAGAGGCAGTCTAAAACGAAAAGGCCAGACACTTAGAATTTTGAAAAGAAAGTAAAATGTACCTAAAAACTTACCGGAGCAACGGAACCAAAAGTATAGTCTAAACTGGACCTGCGGGACGGAATCGGACAAATTCGATCTTCAAACTGGTTTTTTTTTTTTTTTTAAAAAAATGATTTGATTCTATCGTAAACTGAATTGGCTAATTTTAAAATCTTATTTATCATCTTATGAAATTCCTTAATTAGTTCGATACAAAAAGAAAGAAGTGTATCTTTCGAATTGTAACGTTTATATCATTTGCTTGTGAAATTTTATTGTTTTGAAATTTGATTAATTTTTTTTATTTATATCGGGGACTAGAGTTATTCTGATTCTGTGTTATATATATATATATATATATATATATATATATATATATATATATATATATATATATATATATATATATATATATATATATATATATATATATGTGTGTGTGTGTGTGTGTGTGTGTATGTGTGTGTGTTTATGTGTGTGTGTATGTGTGTTAGATTATGTATTTATTCCACACATAAGTTCATACTTTGTATTGACTTTACTCGATACCGGGCAAATAGCTCCGTCGGCGATCAACTCTAGATACGAAGCAAAAAAACAAGTGAACTTGCAACAAATAAGTTGAGGTGGGGTTTACCACAACAACACTTGCTATTCTTATCGATAGGTAAAGCTTCTTCTTTGGGATTCTTTATTATGGCTTACGTACAATCGATTTTATTTACTCCAGAAATAATAACTGAAAAGGATACATGATAACAACTAATTCTAAAGTAGAGTCTCCCACACGCGGAACGCCTTGCCGTATCCTGTTAGCCTGCAAAATTATTGGCGTCACGAGGTTTAGACGAGAGATTGCAAAGTCGGGCCATTGAAAATGCCTTGGTGCGGCCAGCCGTAAGGGTGGTATGAGTTTGAGACCCCGTTCTAAGTTATATAACTGAAGGGCGTGACTTCTTTGTGGAGTTATTTCTATTTTTACAGACTTGTCAAAATATCCGCTATCTTTATCTGATGAAATAAATTTAGAGAGGGTTTCCTAATACTAACGTGTTGAAGGATAGTTAACTGTAGGGTGTTCATAGTCAAGGGTTCTTTTTAAAAATGAAGTATTTATTTTAATGTTTGATCTTTTTATCCGATAAGCTTCGTGACCCTACTTCTAAATTAGGTTAATGTACGGCGTAATTAGTTAAATAGCTTATTTTTTCTTGTTTTTTTTTTCTTCTACAATTGTCAGTTGTTTCAAATATTTATCTGAACAAGGATTTTTACTGACTGATGCTTAATATTAACTTATTCCTTAAGAAGTAAGTTTAGTGTCCATTATTTCCATAATTCTTTCTTTTCATTTTGCATGTTTACTTTATTTTTATGCAAAATCATCAAATTCCCTGAATCTTTATCTTACCATTGACGGATAAATATAAGCGTAATGCACGTATACTTTATTTGTTTATTTTTGGCTAGATTTTAAATATATCCTGACAATATTTTGCATACGTGCTACTGAGCAAATTTTTACTGTCTCAAAATTGTTAAAATATATGTAATTTTTATTTGATAAACGACAGATAAATATTTTTAAATGATACATGTGGATGGCACGCGTTGTAGACCTAGTTATTCTTTTACACAACTATCTGTATGATGGGCTTTTTATAACGCCTAATCAGTGATTTTGTTTCAAGGCTGACCTTTTGATAAACGGCAAGATGTAAGTTCAGAAAAAAGCAGAAGTAAGATCGCCTAATTGCGAATACAGATAATATTCTGCGCAGGTTTTTAACGCAAGTAGAACTGTATACAGTACATTTCCGTTTTGTTTTGGAATATGTACACTTTTTAGCGAATATGTAGGCCGACGCTATTCGGAAGCGCGTGCGCTGTTTTGCTAATAAGGTGAATTTATATTGCATGAGGTGAGCTATGACTCACAATAATAACAAGTTCCCTGTATGGTGAAAAATGTCCTATGTGGAAATAAGGATATGTTTGTAAAATTTATAATAAAGAAATTAATTGGACGAGTTGCTATGTCTAACTAAGAAACCTGACTGCACATTTCAAGGTATATATTATATATTTTGGTATATTCGCTCTAATCCCTTATTAAGTGTTTTACTACATGTATTTAATGGATTGTAACCGTTTTCTTTAAAATGGGGGGGGGCGGTTTGACCAATGGTCTAAAATAGCTCGACATTACCGATCATTGCCATCTCACCACTCTCTGGGTTCGAGTCTCGGGCTCGGCCAAAACAGTTGGTTCTTACAGTGGTCTCCCTGTTATTCCTCCACAACATATAATTGACGCCATACATAGTCTTACTTGCGCTAAAAAACGGCATTTAACCGAAAAAATAATTTAAAAGTCGTCAAAGACTGTTCTTCTTCTTTATATATAAATAAAAGCGAAACGCACAATTCGTGTGCACGACGTATATTATCTGCTCTATTTGATCTAATGTCGTGTACACTTGATATAATTCGTGTGTGTACAACATAATGGGAAATAAATTGTGCACTATTTTTATTTCGTAAATGATCGATTCCAGCGATTTACTGTCGTGGCTGGAGGTGGAAGTTAGGGCACAGTACCCGTAGACAACCAATAACGGTGTATTTTTGTTTTATTATCGTTGTAACATTCCCTATACAGACAACTGTGCTTATACGATCTTTACTCGCTGATAAGTCTAGACAAACTGCAAACGACAAAGATCACGATGTACTGTAGACTACTATTTCAACAGATCAGGTTATATGCTTTTTATTATATTGATTACTACTGACAAACTGCAGAGACATAGATCTCCCTGCGCATATAGACTCTTTGGTTTGCAGATGATTCGCCTTTTAAACGAGTGTATATGGCAAATGTATAGATATAAAATAAAGTGTATGGAATGTATGATATTTTTTTTATACATAACTGTATGAACAATAGTAGTTTGTAGCTTCTTTTCACTGAAGATACTTTGCCTGTATGTCAACTATCTTTATCCAAAAACAAAACACAAACACAAAAAAAAACCACAGGCAACACGTGTCAATTTTCATACCAGTGTTACTCAACATCGGTACTGTTTTTTATTTTTTAAAAGTTATGATAAGTAGCAGAAAAAAATCAAATGTCAGTTTTAAGGGATATTTGGAGAATTCTTGGAAAGAACAGATTCATCAATAAAGCGTACATTTACATAGTCATATGGGAAATAACTCTTTACGACGATTTTGTCTAATATTTTCGGAGTTTGTGTTCATTGTGTTATACCTTATCATACTAATTTAGTTCCCATAACAAAACCCTATGCAAAGACGTGATATTACAAATTCAATAACGTTACATTTCTGAATGCTCTTGATCAAACCTATATTTAGCAGTACAGACACATCCTTCATGATAACGTCTATGTAGACAACACTTTACGATCTGCGGCGTGTTCTAGATCTACATATGTTTGAAATAGTGTACCCAAGAGTCAAATGCTAAATTTAGCAATGTGTTTTTGAAACTCAGGTCTGCAAAAAGAACTAAAATTTCGTCAATACCACAATGTACCTAGGGATTTCTAATAAAGTTATAACGAGGAGAAGCTTTCAGAAATTATTTTCATTAAAATCTTACTTCAACTATCCATCAGACCTTACCATGGAAACCCATATATGCCATCTCTCTCTCTCTCTCTCTCTCTCTCTCTCTCTCTCTCTCTCTCTCTCTCTCTCTCTCTCTCTCTCTCTCTCTCTCTCTCTCTCTCTCTCTCTCTCGGGATGTTACTCTGATTTTGATTTAAGATATGACATAAAATAGTAAAAGTGATGTATAAGTTCATTCAGTTAAGTATTCTGCAACCTTTAGCAGTGTGTGCTTGAAAGAATAACTTAAAATAGTCAAAATTCCATACCTTTTCTCTGCAGAGTTTAATGCATTATACATCAATATGGAGTCTGTAGGTATTGATAATAAAAGGCCACTAACATATATGAATAATCAATTTAGTGGCAAGAAGTATAGTTTTTATAAAAAGTTGGAGAAAATGAACATGATCCATTTTTCTGCACATACTATTTGCAAACAAAATGGATTTTAGTCAGTTCAAGAAAAGAAAGAAAGGCCTGTATAGACCACAAGCAACAATTTACTATGAAGACAGTGTGCCAACTCCAATTCAAAGGTCATGGGGTCGACTTATTCACACCCGCCTGGATCAGCTACCGTAGTTTGTCCCCAGACAAGGCAATTAACTCCGACTGCTTCGACCCTAGGTTATCATTAATGTGGCGCTCACAAGTTATAATATATTTTTGAGAGAATGATATATGTAAAGGTGGATTTGTTTGCATTTTAAACACGCATAGTGGAGAGAATGTTGGCATACCTATATGCTACTTTCATGTAATGTGGCTGAAATTTGTTTGGATATTGTACATTTGGAAATTTTAAATGATCTCAAGACACTGCTAACTAAAATGACTGCTCCCTTGTGCTCCAAAAATCAACCTAAATTTGTCTAAAGTACACTATTCTTGGCAGCTATTAAAATATGGAAAATGAATTTCGCCAAACTAGACAATACCAGCTTCTAAAAGTGCAATGAATGAATCACCAAATACATAAAATGTAAAAAAAAAAAAAAAAAAAAGTTATGGGCTCTAATTTTTACAATTTACCTCTAAAGTTCGAGAAGTGAAAATGAGCAAGTAGACCTAGCACCTTTTTTGATAGATGCACATCTGGAGTAAGGCCAAGCTGTATACTCTCTAACCCATATTACACCCATCAATCATATATAAAAAAAAGGGAATTAAAGATTCTTTGAACAATACCTAAGATATACAAAGTTTAAAAAAAAAAATAGCCAGTATAATTAGTAAGGAAACCCGGTGAAACTCTTTTTCTTTAAAATTCTAACCCTATGCTAAATACGAGACTGTTGAGCGAAACCTAAAGTACCGATGTGTCGCTAAGCACCAACCAAACAATCAACACACCAAAGTGATAAAGGATTTACAAAATTTCAAAACTCAAAGTATTATCAAGGTATATTTCATCTTGTCTGCGTTCGTTGATACTGAGACGATGACTGCTTTGCGGCGATTATTTAAACCCCTTCACGATTTTGTGTCGTTTGCATCGCAGGGTCTCCTATCATTGCTTACAATTTATCTGTCACACATGTACAAAACTAACTAAAGGTAGCTATTATATTGCACATGTATGACAGGTAAATTGTAAGCAATGATACGAGCCCCTATGGTTTGCAGATGATGAAGGTTTTGGTGTAATCCTCGTCTAATGTTCAACGTGTATTTTTGTGCAGTTTATCACTTGAGAGTATGTGAAAAATCCATTATGTGCATACATATCTCTGCTGGGTTTTCAGTTAATACACTTTTTATCTTTACATTGTACATTCAGTGCAACAGTTTTAAATAAATATGGTTTAAACTAAATTTGTCCACATTGGCAAATGTACCCATCTTGGATCGGCAAACGATGTGTGCTCTTCAACAAGGTACTTTTACTGCCTCGGAACAAAATAACCTTGTGGCTGAGTGCTCTAAAACGTCAAACCCAGTTGGTCATAAAATGATCCAACATTCTAAATTTTGTTATAATCTATAATTTTCCTGCTTCCGTTTGATCACTCAGGGAAATCAGACTGGATTGAAAAGATTTATAGTGTGGCTTAAATCTTGATCTTTATAATGATACTCATGTCAAAAGTAAACGCGTATCTTGACGATGTAAACCTATTTGCCAAGCTACAACCCAAGAGGGCATATTTATAAAAACATTTTAATCATGAATGTAAGTTAAATTTGTGTATATTTTACATGGCTCATACAGCTGATTGTATAAAAGATTCCAGAGCTTTTCCAGACACATCTGGCACACGTATTTGAAAACTTTGTCACAATAAAGAAGATGGTGTCCACGTGATCTAAACTAGTATCCTCCAATCACGAGTGGGTAATAAGTCATGCATCTCGCCAGCTGCACAAAACCAGACGACAGCAGCCGATGCTTCCCATCCCACCTTTTTTCCAGACATTTAAGGAAATATCTTTTTATCCCATACTTTTCTCACATATTTAGGACAAATTCATTTTTCCATACTTTTTCACGTTCTGGATAAACACATCTTTTTGACCAGACATGTTTCAGACTTTGCACGAATTCTGTTTTTTAATGACTGTCGAGCATAGGCAGGGCCAGCAAGTAACTTTTGCCCTCACCAGACCACAAAGATCACGCGAGATTATGGTGTTGTTCATCGCCCGTCGTTGTCTGTCAACAACAGCCATTTTGGAGGCTATATTTCTGATTCAATTTTGAAGATAACTTACGTCATCAAAATCTGGAAGGGTTCTATGTATGAAGTCACGAATAGTAATGAGGTGATCTGATTGACTGACCTTGCTATCAAGCTGAATGACGTATTTGTGATCTCATTCTGATCAGATCTGAAACAGGGTCTTGTATTATACGATCTCAGACTGATGTTGAAAGATATATATATATATATGAAATTATCTTGCATTTAATTGGCAGACGTTGTGCCAATTCTGTATGCCATATTTCTTGAATAATCTCATTAAGATTTCCGAGGAATGAGAGACAGGAGAATCAACGAATTAAGTGATAATATACCTGATTTGATGGGCTTGTTGTCATACTAGAGACTGTATTTTAGCAAATCCGCTGTCAAGCGAGTTTTATCATAAGAATATTTTTAACCCATTTTAATTTAATTATCTTGCATCTGAGTTTTTAAGCTTCTGACCACTTACTTAGCTTCTTGCCACTCGAAAAACGGCATTTCTGACCCGATTCTGATTCAACTTTGTTATATTGCCAATACCATCAAGATGCCGAATGAATGCTGTTGTGAGTGAAATCTGTGCATATTAAATAAGTGAATGTTCAACTGATTGGCTGTTATGAGTGAGACCTTTGCATATTAATGAGGTGATTGTTCCCCTGAGAGGCTGTTATGAGAAAATTTCTAGGCATAATAATGAGGTGATTGTTCTTCTGATTGGCTATTCTATAGGATTCTTTTCTCTTTTCTCTTTTTTAACAGTTTTGAACAGACTTCAAAACAGGATCTTCCAATTGTGCGCATTTTTAAATGCAATTTATGCGATGTGGCGAAGATTCTTTAGCCTTGGCAAGCAAAATATTGCAATCATTCGAAGAGTGTCCTAAATTTCATTAAAAATTAGTACCAATGTAAGATTCGTGTATCGCATGATAAAATATATACTGATCTGATTTTACCAAAATGCAGAATAGTGAAATGAGTTAACTTAAAGTATATTCGGATCAATCGGTCGTTACGCCTTTCCTTTTCGTGACACCATGTCATCATTTGTCATGCCGCGAGGTGCTTTTACTCATGTCACATATATTCGAAAAAATATCATACGAGTATATTAACGTAATGCTATATATACATGGTTTTACCTGTTCTTATAAAAAAGAAAGAATAAATTTTATTGATGATAATATTTGAAAACAAATATACTGAGATAAAAAAATTCAACATATTGTATAATATTAACAAAATTAACAAATTATAATACGGTAAGTCAATGTAAGATAAATCTAAATATTGAGCAAAATCAAAGCGGTTGGTTCTGAGTCATCGGGACTTGATATATATATATATATATATATATATATATATATATATATATATATATATATATATATATATATATATATATATATATATATATATATTACCTTCTATATCTAACGGTTTAGTTCAGTTTGTAGGAACCATCCCTGCGTGTAACGCGTGATGTAACACTGTTGTTCGTCCTTGGAGTCCAAAGATAACCGTTATATAATTTCTTAACGGCGGGTTTTAGTTTTACAGCCTTCCAGTTGGTTTTAAGTTCGGAGATAAGGAACTGTTTATAGGTCAGTTCACATTTTACTTGCTGGAACATAATTCGGCCTACCGCACATCTAGAGTATACGACCAAGTCGTTGAAGTTTATTGTCAGCCCATGATAAACATAACTGACATAAATGTTGACCCTGGGTCAAATGCCTATACACATTATTACCGATGTACTGTATGTTCTCAACTAAATATCAAGTACCCAGGTCTGCCATCTTCTAGTGTACCGGCAGATATGGGTCTATACATATTGCTAAAAGTAGTTAGCAGAACCAATAACAAAGACCCTGCATTATGCGACCACAGGTCAGGGTACATGTTGCTTGCATTTGGACTCGACCTGCAGGGGAGTATAAACGGTATATCAAGACTCTAAACATGCGTTCGGTTAAAATATACATATCATAAATCATTTTAAAAAACTGCTTCTGTCCAACATCCAGGATTTCTGAAAGCTGCATGTCCTTTAGCTATTCCAAGGTAACCCATAAGCGGTTGTTGTCAGACATTCACGTAGGACAGTGGAGATCTGATTTTGATCAGATTGATTTCATGTACCACATGTAAACGGTAAGTTTCTTTACCTTTTTTAGAAACACCGTCTCTTTCAATGAAATCAAAATTCAAAATTTAATTTTAACTAATACATTTATTTCAATAAATAAATACGTATACCTTAGGATGGAAAACTTATGAGAGATTGAATCTGATTTAAATGCCGTCCTTACCAGATACCCATAGCATTCACAACAATGTAGCATACTACATATAGCAAACACAGGACATAGGACATAGGACCTTGGCAAAGGTCACAAATGGAAACTAGGTGAAGGAATCTGAGAAAATGATTGAAATTTTATCGGAGGAATACACCTATAGAAACAATAGGGAACAAGAAATACCTCATCAAAATTTAAAATAATTAAAAATTTTGATTTAAATTCTATTATAAAAGATTACATTACAACAAATATTTGGTGCAAATAAAACACATTAAATACTTATCAGTTTTTTTGTCTAAGTGGGGGATTTGTATCGTAATTTATAATTCACGATGCTCCAGCTAAAGTTATATCACAATATCTGGTTTTGGAAAATGATAAAGACTATTTGATTACAGAACTTGCTTTTTCATGTATGCAGTTAAATAGAATATCGAGTTACGAAAGGGTACTGCGACAATTACAAACTGAAGACACGCAAGTTAGACCTTGCTCCCCGACCCCGTTGTTTTAAAAAAAAAATCAATTTTTATTTTTATCATTTTTTAAAGACATGATCCTAAGCTTCCATAAAAATCAAAAACGGAAGTTTACATGAATTTTTGGAAAGCGTATTAATTTATCGTTACCATATTCATTGCGACAATTTTTGATTTTTTTCAGCACCGAACCACATGAGCTCTAATGGCAGAGCATCTGACTCGTCATCGAAAGGTAGAGGCTTCGATACCCACCCAAGCCAGTCCAGGTCGGCTTCCCCATTATATACACGTATACAAATATATGTAATACTGTACGACCTGTTACTATATAAAAAAGTGAAATGTGAGGACAAAGGATTCTTGTTCATCCTATTTTGATCACCAATGCCAGCAAGTACTCTGTACAAAGCAAAAGCTTATTAGGACATCACCTCTCTCTCGATCGATCGATTGAGCTATTCGAGCAAAAATACTTACCTCTAAAATGTGAGTTATGACTTTGGACGTGGTAGCAGTAACTGTCTCTAAGCTTTCCCCGTCTCCGCTGCGCTGTGAGGTGCCAATAACTGACGTTAGACCGTGATACCTGTGACAAAATTGAACCAGGCCTATGGGTTACCTGCGCGAAGTGATAACAAATATCGAAGCTCATCGGGCAACTTTCCAGGCTTCGCCTATTTTAAAGCAGGGGAAAATGATATGGATCTAAAGCAAGTGAAATAATTATTGTACACCTAACTAAAAACAAGTTGCTGCATCTAAAATGTAAGGTTGGTGTAATTTTTGTTATCATGATCTTGACTATATTGTAAATCTTGCACTACAAACGCTCTCGACTTATTCCACCAGACTACGATGGTTTACAGGGAGGTCAACGATAGACCAAAAAAAAAGCGTTTATGGTGTACCAGGTTTTCGCCGTACTATTTTTAGTCTTGATGCACAACATGAATGCATGCACAGCAAAGTACACAACTTAATTAGCTTATCTGTTTACATGATATGTTGACATGTATAGTGTGTGTGTGTGTGTGTGTGATTTAGAATTTTAATGTATCTTTCAACAATTTTTCAGTCATCGCTACGTCTGCAGTGTGACAGATTATAGTGGTGCATAGCATTAGGGCAGTCATGCCGCAGCATGTCGTATGATATCTTGTTGTTGTTGTTGTTGTTGTTGTTGTTGTTGTTGTTTGAATTGTAACGGTATGCGCACCCAAGTGCGTGTTAGTTGTTTATTCTTGCACCGTAGGAGGTTAATTTTCCTTGGGGAATGAAATTGTGCCACATTTCCCAGGCTTTACTGCACGCAAGAAGTACCGTTAATTTTGCCGTCAGGTAGCATAACCTTAAGTTCTATAGCTACCTGGATGATAGGCCTATAGGAGTGGTAATAGTCCCAGCACATACTTATATTGTCCGTTATCGCTAGTCAAGTCTTTTGTTACGTGTGCGCACTGCAGGCCTGTTTAAGGCAGCTAGTGAAGGAGGAAGGGCAAGGTGGCTCCATGTCACGGCCATATATCCAGGGCTGTCGCCATGGTGTTGGTCCACTCGTGCTTGTTGGTTTGCTCTGGTCCTCTGTGTTGCTTTCCTCGGTGATGTATCAATGGCTGCTTTTTGTTTTTTGGTGCGCGCATCGCACGCTTGTTGGAGGTAGTTGGCGGAGGGGTCCAGGGAAAGGGTAAGGCAGCTCCATGTAGCGCATAGATATCAAGGGCTGTCTCCAGGGTGTTGGTCCACTCGTGTAAAGTTTGTTTGCTTGAGAAATTTTTGTTTTGGAACTCTGTGCTGTTCTGTTATGTTAGTGATACGAAATGTTAATTAGAGAACCTTGGGTGAGAGTCAATTGGTTACCCGTGTTTTGTCAATTTGAGTGACTGGCCCTGATGGTCCTGGGCTTAGTCCACCTTATACCTATTAATTTTGGGGTCTTACTGGGTAAGCCTGTCTTTTAGAGGTTACTTGATCCATGATTTTGGGTCGATTTCTTGACTTAGAGTAATTAGTTACCTCAGTGTGCAGCGGGGCCTGATGGATATTGCGTTTTTTTTTTTTACCACCTCATATTGTCATTTTGGGGCCATATTCTGATTATTTGCATCCCTGTGCAGCGGGGCTTGATGGTCATTGGTATTTGGACCACCTTATACTGTCTATTTGGGGCCATATTGTATTACCCTAATTTTGATGGGGAGGCTCTCATTGTTGGTGTGGAGAGTTTATTATAAGATGGTTAACTAGAGCTGAGAACTAAGAGAGAGAGAGAGAGAGAGAGAGAGAGAGAGAGAGAGAGAGAGAGAGAGAGAGAGAGAGAGAGAGAGAGAGAGAGTAGGGTTTTAATATTTTTTTTTAGTTATCGTTATTTGTTAGCTCGAAATGTTTTTGTTTTTTATGAGGACAGTCGTGTACATTCAGTCGCATATCACAAAAATTCATTCGCACTAGTGCTCGAATTGCTATGTGAAGAACAAAGTATTGCCATTGTTGACAAACCATTCTAAGAAGAAAATTGATTATGAAGCTTAGGGTTGCACGTCTAAAGTGTCTGGAAAATTACATGCTGCTTGATGTAAACGTGAAATCAGGTAAGTAATAATAATTCTTCTTGTCATATAATACAATTTAAACCACGGTTTAAAAAGATAATGTTGATTCAGAGCCAGATCGGAGATGTGGGTTGTTTCCAGTGAGTCCGGGACCAACCCAGGCTAAAATAAAAATTATGTCACAAACATATAGTCACTTGTCACTTGTCACTTGAAATTGGATGCGCTTTTGAGGAAAGTTAGGACCCTTTTTAAATTTTGAAACCCCTTTCTCCCAGAACTTGACCATATCCGGCCCTGTTGATACCGAGAATCATGTTTGCTTCTTAATCAAAAATATTTAATCCGCTTGAAAAGAGTTTAACTTTCAGCACACTTTTTAATTCCACAAAAAGTAATTATGCAAATTTTTTACTTTTCCTATTATTACTGGTTACTTTGGCTTATTTTCTTCCAATATATTTCTTCATATATATATATATATATATATATATATATATATATATATATATATATATATATATATATATATATATATATATATTCTCATGGTCTCTGATAAGTTATGAACTTGGAGACCAGAATTTTAATCAGATAATTTATATAAGAAATATCGTGCAATCACATTGCTGCTTTATTGTATATCCTGGTGGACAACTCGTTCTGTTGTGAACTCATTTCCATCTGTAACTGCTGAATACACAACAATAATGTCTGTAAGAACTACGAAATTTAGCGATTTTTGCTCCCCAAAATTTTGTGAGTACGTAAATTTTTACTTTATTGGTGAAAAGCACGCAAGAGGAGGTAATAAATCAGGGGAGGTAACCCATACTGAACATGATTAAACACCCGACAATGCGAAAAATGCTATCCATTGACCCCACAGAAGATTATTTGGTAATAAGATTTGAAGTCATACATAGACAAAAATTTTATCATACATGTAAATAATTTTAATTCGTTCCATACTCAGTTTCTAACCTAGGTCCGCTAGTTACAGCAATCGCCTAGCCTGCACGCATGAAAGTCTGTTCATTCTCGACCAAGCGCGCATCTCTAAAGAGAGAAAAGAAACGTTATTGTGTGTGTGTATGTGTGTGTGAATATATATATATATATATATATATATATATATATATATATATATATATATATATATATATATATATATATATATATATATATATATATATATATACTCTTTTTAAGGACATTTTCCTCGACAAAACTGACGCTCTTCAATATTGCCTGTATTGATTATAGGATATCAGATAAATGAACTCATTATTATCGTTGTTGGACTGAATACAAAGAAATTGTAAAGGTCTCGTTAGGAATACCATTACAGTCTGAATATTTTACACAAGTACATCGTATCAGTTTTCTGAGTTAAGAAGAAGAACTTGATCATTATGACTTTCGTTACTTCTCCTGGGCGTATTAAAGTTAGTGCTTTTACCTTTACAAAATAGTTGCAAATATGTCATTGTACAGAGTATACTTTTCTTTAGGGAAAAAGTCTAAACATAAGCGCAAATTACAATATGGTTGAAACTAAGCGAATATTCTTAACTTTCTGAGTGTGTCAGGTCAAAATAGATGACTTTGACAAACACTACTTTGGTATATTTTCACTGTTACTGAGTGTCACGTTTTCTCCGTCTAGGTAACAGGAAATGTATAAACTTGTATATTGTAACCGCGTTTGATGTTAATCGGTTATGCAAGTCGCCAGCCGGACAGTAGAATAGCCGCTAGTAAAAGTCCCGTAGTATTCACACACAGGTGTTAAAAATTGATTCAGAGGTCAAAAGGAAACTCCGCAGGGTGAACAGGGCCTGTTCTCAGCTGCTACGTAGACAGACAAGCGAGAAGACATTGACCACTAAGTTTGATTAGGACTGTCTACAGCGACATCCAATCGGAATTAAGCTAAATTGTGGGATTAAATCTAAGATCCGAATTTTAACTAAAACCTCGCAGAAAATCATCAGTAGACGCCTATATTGTTGTGCAAATAGGATTACTCCGGAAAAGCAACTCGTAATTGGGCGGCAATCTCAGGATCAGAATTGTAAGAGAATGAAAATCTTCGATAAGGCCAGTAAGCCATTTGCTCGATTTTTGCAAAACATTACTGCTTCATAATAGTAATTATTGGTGGTATTATACTTATGTAATGATTTTGTTTTAGTATGTAGAATTACCTTTTAGTGTTTCATTTATATGTGTTTTTGAGACATGAGTTTGAGTGTACGTAGAGACTTATAATATTGGCGCGTCAGAATTATGATTGTAATTAGCTGGTAGGTTACTTCGTAGTAACCAATACCTTTAGTAATGTGTATTTTTAGCGTTTACGCATGTTTGAATTGGAGTTTAGGAAAGTGATTGAAGTATGTAAGATTAGTTACAATGTACGTTTGAATATGTCAAAGCATGGACATGTGAATATTTGTATATTTGATATGAGCTGTGATGTAATGATATGCGTCTGATTGTTGGTTATTGATTTGTGTAATGAGTATGTACTGATGTGAAGCAATTTATTGTTGCATGTATAAGAGTAATTAATAACCTGCTTTTTATGTTATTATGTTGGGGGTTTTTTTACCATACAATAATGTATGCGTATTTCGGTGTGAATGAATGTGTGACCGGGAAAATTTAATAGCCTTTTCTGATGATAGGCTGTGTGAAGTGTGAGCGTGTAAGAACATATTGTCTCATCCATGTGTTTTCACAGGAAGCTTTACGGGGGACAGAACTTCCGGTGCTGTTTTTGTAGTCCAAAGTGTCAAGGAGGAAGACCGAAGTGAGACCGACGGTGCAGTCGCAGTCGACAACGTGTAGTTGAAATAGAAAGATGGACAGAAGGGGAGGAGGATGGAAGTTGTCTGAAGGAGGAAATAGAAGAGGCAGAGGAAAAAGAACTTGGAGAGAGTCAGGGAGGACGAGAGGAAATTAGGAGATAGAGATGAGTCGAACACATGGACAGGTGGAAATCTCAAACACTACGAATAAAATGATGTGATAGGCTGGGTAGTGTAGGGTCGAGCGGAAAAAGTGTCTTTGGGAAATTCTAATTATTGACCATTTAATTGTTACTAATTTGTTATTATCGAACTTAACCATTTTTGTATCTTTAATCGTTTAACGATCGGCAATGCTGAATGGGGACTCGAAGCTATACATCTAACTTTCACTAAATCAACTTCCTACCAAATTCGAGCCTGGGTGAGACTTCTACTATAATTTTAAAAAATATTAGAAGTACCCCACCCCAATTCCCCACAACAAACACCTCACGGTGGGGGCAACCTTTACACTGAAATTTTAATTCCTTTTCTTATGTTTGTTCGTTTTAACTCGATGAGAAGCTCCATCTCTAGAAATTCTACGCTTTTTTGTTTCACTAATTGGTTACAAAAGTTTTGAAGTCCTGAAGGGTTATGAAGCGGAGAGTAAGTCTCTAAGCCGGCAGTAGTCTCAAATTCAAATCACCACGAATGCCACGTGTGGATTAGTACATTGGCCTGAGGGCCTCGTCACTGAAACCTTTTCGTTCCGCCAAAGCAGCTCTTATGAAAGGTAGCCAGTCGAAATGTTAGAAAATCTAGAAATAAACAATGTAACCGAAATTAAAAAAAAAAAAAAAAAAAAAACTAGCTGCCTTTGAAGAAAACAATTTGCATTATTATTTGTGATGTGTCGAATTTTGAAAACTCTTAGAAGCTTTGGTTAAAGGAATTGTATCAAAGTCAACTTAGTTAAAGTAGAAAGGGCTAGAGATAGTTGGATGATTATTTTTCTTTTCATCTCTGAACGTCAAAAGGGAATTCGTTCTAGCCTACGTAACATGACCGAGTCAGATGCTATGGTACAAAAGAATGACATAAGACCTTTCCCAAAATCGACCGGTTAATGGGCAGCAGCTGGCTATAGATGATTGTTCAAGGTAATGATTAATTACTGCATGATTAATTGTTTAGTTGTCTTCTCAATCCAAAAATTCTACGGAACAAGGTTTAGGAAACAGTCTATTCCGATTGGTTAATATGGATTTATGGGCGTAACTCTAAGAAATTAAAGGTTTTACTTTAAGAAAATTCAGCAGTCTTTAATCTTTCACGAGGAAAGATAAACAATCCCGGGAGATCGTGTAAGACGTTATCTCGTGATTTGGCAGTAAAGCGAGAGTTTTGTCTCATCGAGTAGGCAAACCCTACATTCTGAATTCGTAAAAAGTACTTTTTCATTATAGAGTAAGGAGCCAGATAGTTGTCTCAGTTAGGAGACGGACTATATGTGAGGTTCGTGAAAACGAATAAAGAAACGGCAAAATGTACGCAATCTTAGTTTCTCGATTTTAATATGTTATTTCATTTGTTGATCTATTTCAAATGTATTCTTGATATGATGTATGTATGTATGATTTCATTTTGCAGGATTTTAGTGAAATGCTAGTCATAACATTTTATTCTTTGATTTTCTAATTATCAATTCATTTGGAGAATTGGCAAGATTGAATGTAATTAAACTTTCATTAGATTAGTTGAAAAGATTGCATGTAATTAAATCTTGAATACATAGGAGTGATTAGGAATTTAAATGAATTAAGCTTAAGGAATGATGGGTAATGTTTCATAGTTTATGAATTAACTCTGTTTAGAATGAGTATGACCTAACATTACATGTATACCATATACTAGTTTGTAATATTTAATTGATCACTTAAGTGTATATCTATATGCTAGTTTGTAATATTTAATTGGTCGAGTAAACTATTTTAGAATAGTTAGATCTGGAGGTCTAAGCCATATGTAACTTAACAGAGTAAGAAGTCAAGGGGGTACATACGGGTTAATACGGCTGAGTTGAATTTAATTGACCATCCGTAGCATGATCCGAATTAAGGTCAGGACAAGCATTGACCGTTTATGTAAACATAACAGTTAGGGAGCAATGAGTTACTGCGGCAGAATTTATGCCTTTTGTTTCTGAGCCAAATTAATGTAAAAATACAGATATACCTGAGAATGTGACCTATTGTCTATTGCGAGACATTTTATTTATTGAAGGAAACAGCTTTCCTGGATTCACATGAGAAATCCCTGAACAATCACAGGACCAGAACAAGTTCTACGCAGAAATCTAGTCCAGAGACGATTGTTAAGTCAGAGTTCGACGGACAAGAGTCCAAGACGAAACAGCTAGACAAAGATCGGCAGAGCAAGGACGAACGGAACTCTTGATGTCCGCATAAAATAGGTGATGAATTCTCTCATCGTTGCACTCAAAGGTCACATCTCATTGGCAATGAAGATAGTAATTTAACGTTGAAAGTAATTTTACATTTAAAGAAATTTGTATTGTCTTTTTATTTGAGTACATGTTAGTACCATTTTCCTTCTTTTTTTATAACCAAGTCATTGATTTCTTTTCATTTTAAATTTTGTTGATAAATCATTTTAAATTTTGTTGATAAACTGATTAAATTTTATATTTGTTCATTGAAAGGGGGCTCGTAGTGTTTATTTCTTCAATATACTTGTTCAGTGATTTGCATTCTTCTTTCTATTTATCCACGCTGGGTAAATTACACAGCGGAGATCATTCCCTAGCAACGAACCGTAGTGAAAGAGGTTGGTGTGTTTAGAACGCCGCTATTTTGTCACATTATTCATTTTATAATAAAAGAATTTTATTTTCGTTAAACCGATTGGCCATCAGCAAGTATATACATACGCATTTGTGTGAAACATTGATTGTGGCATATTTAATACATAATGAAAATATAATCCTAGCAAATTTACAAACATTCAATTTAATATATATTCGTATTAGTTCAAGTTTCCTTTGACCCTACCACCCCAATTTTTATATTTGCACATTTATGTTAAGGTGTCGGGTCAAGGTCCATTCCCTATCGAAAAGTTGGAATTCGCCTGCGCCATTTCGAGTCTGCATATGGTATCTGTTTACTTGCTGGCCTAGCAACTTTAAAGTCCTTTCATCGAAAAATACCTGCATGAACTCGATAGGAATATGATTTGTTTCTCCGATATTGCGAGTACAGCTGTTACATCTTCAATCCGTTGACAGGCAAGGCGAAACTATAGCGTTGATGAAATTTTGACCTGAAACTAGCCATTAGCGTTCTGAAACACGTGACTACACAAATCTCTCGACCTACACGTCAATGACTTAACAATTCAAATAGTCACGTTATATCAACTAGTAACCATTTCTAATGTTACTGTAGGAAAACAAATCGAACATATAAAACAAAGTCACGTAATATTTATAGAATTATTTTGAAAACAACGACCAGAAATCTGTAAATGTTGCAGCAGCTTGGAGAATAAAAAAAAAGATTCAAAAAGTAGAGAGCACATGTTAATGCGGTAGTTACGTGATACCAACAAAAATACATCGCTGACACGTGCTTAGTACTTCATGAATCAGGTTTAATTCACCTTGCTGCGATGGCGTTCTAGTCGTTGTTCTTAGAATATATCTAAAGAATTAAGTGCTCCTTATAATTATATACATGTATTACGTGACCTATAATATATATTATCGAATTATGTGCGCAACGCCTTTCAAAATGGTTTATTGTTGATATCATGTGACTATTGGACATCTGATGTTATCGACATGTAGGTTGCAAGATTTGTGTGCGTTCAAATTGCGAGTTCCAGTTCAAATTTTATCAAAGCAATAATTAAATCTAGTCTTTCAGCGGATTGAAGATATAACGAATGCTTCAATCGCTATTTGAGAAAATAAATCAGATTCCTGTTGATTTCATGCAGGTATATCTCGATGAAAGGTTTTAAGTTTGTTAGGTGGGCTAGTATGTGGTTACCCTATGCCGACACCAAATGATATCGACAAATTCTAACTTTTCGATAGGGAATGCAATGTTTTATCTACAAATGGCTTCATGCAAGTCATTTGACTCATCAAAGTAAAAACCACTGAAACAAAATGCAAACCCACGAGTCCTATTCAAACCGATGATGTAGTTTTTTTCAATATAATTTTATTGTTTAAAAACAACAAAAAAAGTTATATAATGTGACTAAATCCAATAAGGCAATTTCTTTGCCAGAAGCATCTGAACATTCTATATTTGTTAAAAATTTTGTTGATGGTTTCATATCATCAGAAATAATCTGATCATATACGACAAGGTGTTTGTTGTTAACTATGTCCGTACTTTCATCTGCCATTGCTGTCCAAAAAGACGAATTTTGCAGGTCACGTACAAGATTATCCTCAAAAACGTTTGATCACCTCTCCAGTACCTGTGAACAGGTAGTAGCCAAGTCATACTGACCGGCGGAATTCTTCAAAATATCAGTGGCGTCAATTTCTTTAGCTGTTAAGTCGTGTATTAAATTTGTACTTTTAAAAAGTGGTTTTTCACACTCACCCAATGTACACTCTTATGTAGCAATTTCGCTATTATGCCTTCTTTGTAAAACTGCATTAAAATTTGCCTGGTGTTGTGAACCTTCCAGATGTCTCTGAAATGCTTCATGACGCATTTTTGGACGCCAATATCTTTTTATATCTGGGACGAAGAAAACCACTTAGGCGGGAGTCCTCCATACACATATAAATAGTTGGGCGCTAAAATTCAAAGACTTGCCAATTCTGCTTCAGCCATTTTGCTTGTATTTATGACTTAGCTGTGCTAATACTGGTGAGTGTACACATTCGTTTATCGCCAGAATCAAGTGCCCGTGAATTACAGAATTCAGTGGCATAAAGTCCTCTTGATGTACATGTTGTCCTTATAAGAGTACATCAAAAGAACACAATGCAATAGCTGGGCTGCAAATTCATAGGCTTTGACTGGCGGCTGGGTGGGAAAATATACTAATATTTACAGTTATTGAATTCAGAGGCAGAAAGACCCCGATATGTACTTGTTATCATTTATAAGAGTACATGAAATAAACAATTTTAGGTTTCATAATTGTGTTCATTTCAGAGTGTAGCGGAATACGAAATGCACGTAATCTCAGAATTAAGATGTTATGACTTGGACAAAATGTCATTCACAAATTTGGATAGTTTTTGGAGTTCAATCAACAACGGTTTGTTTTCTGGCAAACCAGTATGCCTTCCCAGTGTACTGTTATGAAAGTTATTGGGGATTGTTTTTATTTGCATATTTGGTCATCGGGGTTTATTTTAGCCTCTGAACATTAATGGCAAAGCTTAAAGGCGTCTTCACTGTCACATTCTTAACTCGACTTAAGTTCTTTTTGAAAACGTAGCCAGCTCTATATGTTTCAGCAACTGTTGCACAAAATTACGTTTTATCTAACTTGTAAACTATACCTTATCTTCGGATGATGAAGGCTCCACTGGTTCAATAATAATACCATAATTGACCGTCGGTTGTAAAAACGAAGTTCAAATAATAATCTCGATAGTTTTGGATCTTTTTTTTAAACCTTGGGACTCTATTTTCATTCTAACGCTGATAGTATCTTAGAAAAACGCAAGGCATAAAATTGAGGGAATAGAAATTGTTGCTTCTTTGCGAGACAAGGATGCGCATAAAATAATATTTTTTGGTGAGAATCACTAAACTCACGTGATTATATTCGCCTCTTTCCTGTTTGTGGTGATTAATGGTGGTAACATCTTGTTGCTATAAATGATGGGACAGTTACAATGTCCCATAAGGTCAGCACCAGGTTCCACACTCAGTTTTAACCCTATATATTACGATAACATCAGCGTAAGAAATTGACGTGTGTGCGATTTGTAATCTAGCCAATGAAAAGTTAGACCAAACCTTTATTTGGTGTTTATCAGCAAAACATAGCAATTGCGTGCGTCAATTTGCGTACCGGCGATGATTTTTAGGCCAAGCCTTGTTTTGTGTTAATCAGCAAAACATAATATTGGGTTTCGTCAATTTACGTAAGTCGTCGACTTTTGTGCATCAAATCCGAAAATTTAGCATATTTGACTCGTGACGCATGGGTAGATAAAACACCTGGAATGGACTCTAATACTACCCCCCCCCCCAATATAATTGTCTAAATATCAAAAATAGGGTGGGGAAAGGATCAGAGGAAACTAGGATTATATACGTAAATGCACATACACGAAGAGAGTTTGATGAGCACAGACAGGCACATAACCAAAAACTTATTTAATGTATACGTGATGTAAAAATAGTCTGAAATTTTCGACGGTGATTGGAGCTTTCTTTATGGCTTGGGGTTATGGAGGATTTTGAACAGTTGACTGAAGGCTTTGTGAGAGCACGCCGGATAGCCGGTTGTGTATTTTCAGAAATTAAACGAGAGTCGTCTAGTCCCGTCACTCCTGGTGTCGCTAAGACGGCCATATTTCGGTGTTCCCCGATACGCGTGAAAAGCTGTTTGTGCCAAGCCGCGTACTGGCCAATGAGAATTTGAGAAATTTAACACCTACAGTAAGAGGAGTTAATGTCTCCAACTAGTGGACAATGAAACATCTAGCCAGTACCTAAGTGAAATTAACCAATCACCACTTGTCAATCACGCTGGATCAATTAACCTTTCCAGGAGCGTAAATTAGACACACCTCCAGGCCTGCTTAAATTCGCCATTTTCCTCCGACGAGCAGCTTGTAGCAGCAAGGAATTGATTATGAAAAGTATTTACAATTTTTGCAAGGATTTTTTGATTTCTCTTTCGATAACGGTGAAAAGTCGTGTAATTCTGACAGTCAATATCAAAATTGTCTAAATCGAAGAATTCGATGTATTCCTTTCCCGAAACTTTGGCGAAACTTCGAATGATAACAAGTTATCGCGTGTACTAGAAGCTGAATAAAGACAGTTAATGGTAAAAACAACGTGTTTGTTTGCAAGAAAGTATGTCCCGTTGATAGCCTAAAAAAGAAATTAAAACTGAAAAATATATAAGTAACAATCAACGTTTCAAGAATATAGGTGGAGAACCCCTAACTCTCAGGCTATTATATATATATATATATATATATATATATATATATATATATATATATATATATATATATATATATATATTCTTGAATAGGAAGCACTGAATGCAAGGCTGCATTTTTTTAAGTTAGAAAAATTACACTATAATGTTGTCTTGTCCCAAAATTAATGATTTATCGTCTAGATCTTTCAGACACTAGAGTGACGCTTTACTTTCACATTGGGTTGAAGGAGGGATGGGGATACAAAAATGTAACTAGCAATAAAAAAAATACAAAATAAAGGCTTCAAATATCAATCTTCCGATATATTAAGCATGTATTTACATGCTTACATCAGCATATATATTTCATCTGATAAATATAGCCGACCTTAAACAGCTTTACAATTAATTGTTATTATTTACTGAAATAAAAGACAGGTTATTAATGGACGAACTTGAAGTACATATATAAATATTTTCTACTGCAGTAAAATTAATGCAACTTAGTAAATTTATATTTTAAGAATAATACAAATCACATTAAATAAACATATCACTTAATTTGAAACATTTATTTGCCTAATACTGCCTTTTTGTCGGAAATTAGGTCACTTGATTTTGATAGGCGGCGCTATACATTGTCTCGCGTAATGTAAATTAATTTGCGGTTCCTGATTCTTGAGGAGAGAGGAGATAAAATTATTTATATTAAAAAAAATTATAGGGAAAAAAGCCCAAGAAATATCTCAGCCGAAAAGTTGTGTTGATTTATGTAAATAGGAATTATGTATTAAAACGTATTTATTTTATTAGGACATGGGACATAATATGTCGTTGAATTATTAGTGGATATTACATCAGTATATAATTGAATCTATTTGAAATTGAATTGGAATGGTATTTGAATTTATCAGTATGTAGAATAAGAATTGTGTAAAGTAGAAAGTGAATTTATATGCATATGTATTTACGTATTTCAATGTATCATTCACTGAAAATTGTTAAAGCTACGTTAAAATCCAAATCTCTCTCTCTCTCTCTCTCTCTCTCTCTCTCTCTCTCTCTCTCTCTCTCTCTCTCTCTCTCTCTCTCTCTCTCTCTCTCACACACACACACACACACACATTCTATTATTTAACACAGGCAATTCGAACGATATACTATAACAACGGTATGGCTGTGTCGGAATATAACGTGTGAATGCGTTACGAAACTTATATAGTTAATATTATTTGCATGTAGAGCAAGGCGTGTATGGAATGAGAAACGTTAGTGTGTGAGAAAGGAGAAAGGCCTGGTGGAGTTTTCGCCTTTTGTCTGATGAGAAATTCGTGAGATTAGAAAAATACGAGAAGAGTATAGTGAGAACTGGATGTACGTCCCTTTTATTTTCCACAGGATGCTCCAGAGTGCACACAGAGACGGCATTAAACTGTTAAGGAGGGAAGGAGTACGTAGGGGAATAGTACAGGAGGCAGGGGCCAGTTTTTATGTAAAAATTTAATGTCGCAGTCAGTGACCTAGTACAAAAGATCATAAAAAATAATATACACAAGTGAGGTCAAGAATGTCCATATTTTGAGATACCTATATTAAAACAAAGCATAAAAAAGTTATCCACTTGACCAGAGAAGTCAGTGGCAGTTCATAGCAGAAGAAGTTTATGCACCCAAACCCCAAATTTATACCTGCAATTTTTATGTCCGAAAGTCATTTTTGACACCATGTGGTACTCACAGTGCAAACACAAGCCCTTTTCCTGGATTACAATTCTGCAAAACAGTGTGTACTAAACAGGCTGATGCAGTTGAAAATAGTTGTCATCCAAGCCGTTTTTGAGATATGCTCCTTTTTTTTGTCCCAAACCCATATGTTTACTGTTATGAGAGGCTAGCTCTTCTCCCTAGACAACTATTGGTATTTCACTATTAACATATTGCAGAGTAACTATGGAAGGTGTACATGCCTGACGTCAGTTTCAAGAACAACACCAGCCCGAAACACCTAGCTCACAAATATATCCCTATCTTTAATTAGTAGACAATAATTGCTGAAAAAGTCACACCGTAGTCTTAAGTTAAGAAATTTGCCAGGGGACAAATTACGAGACTGTACCCTGCCTCCACAAAGAGTAGAGGAGTACAAGGAGCACTGGAAGGATGAATTGCCTGAGAAGGAGACAATATACTGCGGGGCACAGGAAGGGTGCCTGAGAAGGTGACGGAGATGCACAGCAAGAAGCAAGAGGGAAGGAAAAGTAAGAAAGGACAATTGACACTCATCTCTCATTTGAATTTTTAACGTAGTTTTAGCAATTTTCAGTCAAGGAGAAGCGAAAAAGAATTGACACAGATGAGTACAAGGGACTATAACTGAAAGGAGACTTGCACGTAAAAGCATTAATTCTGTGTCTGATGTAATAAAGTAGGCAGTCATGACAGGCCAAACAAAGGTGTTAATTTAATAGTGCAGTGTAATTGTAAGATTTAGATCCATAAAATGTTTGAATAATTGATTTATTATTAATACTGATTAAAATGTTAGGTATTTTACTTTGAAGTTTGAAAATAAAAATGTATATGCCCACCATGCTGATGCATTAGTACTTACTATAGAGGGATTGTATCAAATGGTGTATGATAAGAAACAAAAACACAAAATGATTGTTGTGACGTGTAAAATACTCCAGAATCTTGAATCACATGCGTGAACGTCAGGACTCACGATGCTATAGGTATCGACAAATGGGAACCAGTCTCGAAGGACTCACGATGCTATAGGTATCGACAAATGGGAACCAGTCTCGAAGTGGGTGAAGAATACATATTGATTTAGCTGGCCAACATTGGTTGATAATGAAAGCTAGATTTTATTAAATAGAATAAGTTGGCGAGGTTATTCTAGTTGTAAGTGAAAAAAGGGACATTGTATTTTTTTAATTGAATTTAAATTATTTAACAGTCTTGAAGATGGAACACTCAGTACTGAAATTAGCACCTTACCCTTTGTTGAGGAATTGAAAGCTCGTGTTTCAAACAATTGTAGGCCCGGAAAATGCCGCTGCGCATATCCACTTACTCTAGAAAGAAGCTGTTATCAAGAATGCATATATAATGATAATATAGGTTAGATCATGAGCACTCAAAAATTTAAAGTCAATGAATTTATAATATCATGGTCTTTGCATAGTTTTACTATGGAAACTAAATGAATACAGTGAGTCCTACAATACAAGCTCCTTCGGGAAAAGACACAAACTATATCATCCATATAAAAGCAATATTCAGGATGATTAAGTTAATAGTATCATCAACACATAATACTTGAATTATGACATGGTAATGCAAGTCTTCAACAATGAAAACGAGAATATAACTGTAGGTAGTATTCGTATTGTTACGTCCAATTAGCGATCTATGAATATAATTTCATAGATTTTTAACCTCCATAGTTTAAGTGGTAATTGGTACAAATTCATGGTGTTGTTGCGGGTCACAGAAAATAACTCCACGGACTGTGTTTTAGACACCCGAATTCTGTGGTGTCAAACAGTTTATGGTTACCCTGTAAGGGACCAAGCGTTTAATTATGTTTGCCATTCCGAGCAGATGATCATTTAACAAAGCATTCAGGTTCCAAAAATAATTGAGATCAGTAGCGTATTAAAGGGGTTGGAGGGAGAGGGGGTGCTCTGGTCGCAAGATGACTTGGGGTGCCAAAATCACGTGCTCAAGAGATCTTGGAGTGCCAAACTCCCCTTTCTTCCTTAATCGCCCCCCCCTCCGCTCCATTTACCCTCAGTATGATACTGCTTGAAAAATGCTATTGTTATAATTAGTGGTCAAATTAAAGAGCAGGGTACATCGGTTATTATCAGTTGCCAAACAATAATGTTCTTGAGTAAAATTTACACTATATATTGGTTTGAAAGCAATTACAACCCCCAACACACCCCGTTAATGAAACGATTGGTACATAAGGGTAAAGCACTTATCGAAAGGAAATGACTCCTTTGTTTTGTTTAAAAGGATATCTATCTAACTATGCTACATTTGCACTGCTAAGCTTGTATTTGAAATTAAAACAAACTGACAGGGGCATATGTCAAAAAAGAATTATGAATACTGACTGGCAAATTCTAATTACTGACCATGCACTGGAATGAATAGAAGAGAAGAGAGAAATAAAGTAGAAAACCAAAGTGTTTTAAAGATTTTCGGCGTAATGTTTGTCGATATCTGACTTGAAAGTTTCACGACTTAAACGGACACGGTAACACGGCTCACATTGTTAAAGGACTCAGTTCGTTTACAGAGCTGGCTTTCGGGATCACGAATGAACTAATAAAGAATGGTGTTGTTAGTATATTCGCACAATGTGTGTTGTGTCGTTCCTTTCCCATTTTTTAATATTTTTATATTTATTATGATATGGTCAGTACTGATGTCATTATGCTTAATTTTATGTCTTAACATTTTTTTTTTATAAAAAAACAAAAACAAAACAAAACAACTACAATAATAACGCTTCAGTTGCTGTGGGTGGGGGTTCGCGGTTCAAACTCTTGCTGTAAGACTTATAAGAATGGTACTTGCAGATGCCTCGTTAGGCGCTCAACATTAAGAGGTTAGTGTTGGGAATGGTCGTCCTGGTGTCAGGATAATGCGTCCGGTTGGGGGCATGATGCTCACACACACACATACACACACGTCAGTCTTTTTATTGGATTACATACTCTTTTTGATTATAGTGTTTACCTAAGTGTAGGTTATATGTACTAAAACATGACCGAAATCTCGAGTATTTAGTGTAATGTATATTTAATTTTCACATTGACGTCAGTCGGTAGCGTGTACGTGCGATGTATGTAATTGGTTGTAATGGTATTGCTTAGAAGTGAGTGTGTGCTTATGCGCGCGCGCGTGTGTATGCATATATATCTTAAAATTGACTGAATAACCAGACTGATTTTAGATTCCTTAGTGTATTGCAAAAAATATTTAATCACTATCAACGACAACAGATGTAAATATGTAACTAAACAATATATTTAAGAACTAAACTATCGTTTTATCGGATTATACTGCACAGTGGTATCACAATACAATATACAAAACAAACTTTTGTTGATAACGAAAATCTCGATTACACCAGTTGAAATAAATATGATGTAATTCTAATGTACGTTTCAGATGTTTTATGATTGTAAGTTATAATATTAAGGAAATAATTTATATGCAACGATTTTACAGATTACTTTCCCCTCCCTTATCTGAAATAAACTTCAATCAAGTCAGTTCTATTTACTACAAGCCGAAATGCTAATAAATTTAATATATGTACCTATAATTTTGATTTAGGACCTAAAATGGGGATTGTTTCTTAAAAAGAAAAATTGATTTCCCTCTAAATTCCGCAAAGCCCCTGGTTTATACCCTACGAAATCCCACAACACGTAAGGAATTTTGAGGAATACTTATAGATTTCTACTGAAAACCACTGTGGAAAATTCAACTCCCATTACTGAGTATGTCCAAGACAATAACTGTATTCAGTGAGGAACAAAATTATTTTTACAGAACAGTAATAAATATTCATTATGTAGCATTTACCTCACACGGAACAGTTTCTTGGTCGAGAAAAATATCAAAGAATGCATTCTACAAAACTTCAGAAATTTGGAAGCGGAAATCAAAACTAGCGATGACCTGAAAGTGAACCCTAGCAAAGGTCACCGTAGTGAGGTGAAACGCCGCATTAGACTGAAAAGTAGCAGCTAGGAAAATAATTGCCGATCACAGGTTAAAAACAAAACACAGTAGGAAAATTATATGATATATACTAGTATTTATAACATTAGAGATTGTTGTATTCAATGTGAACGAATTTCATTTCTGATTGTTCTTAAAAACATACTCATTACATATGGACTCGGGCCATTCCCGTAGATGGATCTCTGCTGCTAGCATGCTCAATCCTCTCCGTTTTGTGTAATTTACATTTGTCCGTGATTAAGGGTTGTGGATGGAGATTCTTTTTGTTTTGATTGTAAGTTGTAAACAAGATGTTTACTAAAATCCCGATTCAAGGCCTAACCTGGTGAACAAAGTATTCTATCCTGTCTCATGTAAGTCTTTAGGAATCTATATTCAGTTTATAGTTGTGTTCAGATATAATTCTAGAAGGATCATATTTTTTTTTGTAAAGCGTCTTTTGGAATTACTAAGAGCTGATTGACTAGATTAACATATAGTTTGGGGATTTCTGTGAATCAGTCAAGGACATTATGGATTGCAATATAGTTAGATGAGGACATTATGGATTGCAATATAGTTAGATGAGGACATTATGGATTGCAATATAGTTAGATGAGGACATTTAAGAGCACTGGTACATTCAAGACGTTTGGTACACATCGAAACTTAAAAATTAGTTGATCGAGACATTTAAGACTATTGAAAATCATTTGAAACGTCCAATGCTTTAGGACTTGTAATATGCCATTTATTTCGAATTTAATTCAAAATACTGTAGTGTCTTTTGAATTTTCACTTTGTATTAGAGGAAAATAAATTATGAATTTAATTCCAAATACTGTATTATAGGAAAATATCTTTCGAATTTAATTCACAATACTGTAGTGTCGTTTGAATTTTCACTTTGTATTATAGGAAAATAAATTGTTTGTTCAATGTTATTTCAATTGTTAGTTAAACATCCTTTCCTTTTTAAGACCTAGGGTTGTAACAGAAATTGGGGGCTCGTACAGGATCTGAATGTGTTTCAAATAATTCAGAGATGTGAAAATTGTTTTAAAAATTTAAACTGACTTTGTTTCTGAATTTTCATGATCCCTGGTAAACAAACAGTTAAGATATCTTTAGTGAAACCAGCAAGCATTTGCAATGTCATCTAAAGTGGAGAGCATTGTTGTAAATCATACCCAGGAAAAACTTGAGTCTATGAAAAAGGACGAGTTGCTTGAACTTGCAGACGTAATGATCTTGCTGAAGTGAAAGCATCTTTATCGAAGGAAGATGTAAGAATATTTTAATTCAGTACTCGTGGGAAGGGAAATCTTGGATAATAGTTATTTGGGTTTGATTAGTAAGTCTGTCTCTAGTTTTGATAGGAAGTTAAAGGATTACAGTTTGATCCAAAACACACCAGATGAAACTGAATGAACAAATCTACATCTTCCAAACATAATGTTGAAAATTCAAATTCAGGAAGAGGAAATCGAAATGCGAATTCAGATGAAGAGGAAGGAGGCAGAGAGATACAAATCCACTTGCAGAGAGATCGAGATCGAGATCAATGGATCCCATAGGAGGACAGTTGCTATAAAGTTAAATTAAATATCGTAAAGGTTGTAGAATTTGTAATTCATAACACTTTCCTCTCCGTCTGTTGCAATA